>CM068369.1:91438631-91692595 GCA_034769895.1 Magicicada septendecula | reverse complement strand
AGAATTTCTTATTTTGTTCTATTTAAACATTATTTATTAAGTACATATGGTTTGCTTATTTTCATTTCGCACTTATTGGCTTTTGAATTACTGTGAAACTGTTTTACAATCTATTAATGTTATTATACTTTTACAAAATTATTTCTTATCTGATATTTTTCTTTCTATATATATATAATAGTTATTAATTTGTTGCTTGTTAAGTTTGTGTCATTGCTAGTTTTATTCCTACTCCCATTTCTCACACACCTATTTAACACTTAAATCTATTAACAAAATATAACATAGAAATAACTTAATTGTCTGTACATTGTTCAGCCATATTCCTTCTTATTAAATACAATTATTATATTGTATGTCATTACTTAAAATGTTCATACTACTCATCTCTTTATATTTTCATTACTTACCTATAAAACACAAACATATTATTGTAAAGTTATGTTTTCTTGGTTTATACTCCTTTAAACATTAAACAAACAAATTAATTTTCTTTAAATTAACAACATAACAACTTTGGTGATTATTGTATCGACACCATCTATTCTATAAAGATAAACATTCTAGTTATTCTTTTAGTAATAGAATATGTTTTTCTATTTCTTACACCCACAACTACTCGATTATCAGTTGTTTATTTTAATATTCTCATCACTTCACTGTTTATTGTTACCACTCCCTACCTACTCTCACTCTTGGTTTCAATGATATTTTAAATATACATTTATAATTATTCTTTAACATTTTGTACCTTACTTTTTTATTATAGTAAGGTTCTTAACAACATACTTTATTTAATAATAAATGTCTTACTTATTTTTTTTTATGGTTAGTGTACTTTCTTTATTATTTGTTTTATTCATGGTTACTTATATATATTCTTTACTCATTGGTGTCTCTTATCATTGATTTGTCTTCTTAATTTCAGTAAATCTTTTCTCATCTTAATGTCTTTATCTGGCCAATCTCTGGGGTTGGGTCATAGTCATTTGTTTGTCAGTCTATTCTATTCTTTTAATGATTACTCTTGTTTACAAATCTTCTTTCTTCTTTCTTAACTTCACTTTATATTTTTTCTTCATTATTATTTATTAAATTATATTTATAGATACCCTATATGATCTGATTTCTGCAATGTTATATACTATATAAATCCGTAAGTGGTTGTTAGAAGGAAGAAGTGGGTAAGGTTATATTTTAATGCCCATTCAATAAATCAAATCATTGGGAATGACTGAGAATCACCCGAACAAATTAATGATGATGAAAATGATTAATAGAAATTTATAATTGAAATGTAATAATAAAATGTAACAAGGTAAAGAGTTAATAGAATTTGAAACTAAAATTTAAATTTGAAATGTTTGTAGATTGTATTCAGATGCAAATTAAATGTTTATTTTAATGGAATGAGGTTTGTATTATTTATGAATGTTTATGTTTTATTATATGGTACTATGTTAGAGTGTAGGAATTATCAACATGTATTCTGTATTTTACATTGTATAATTTTGTGTTAGTTGTATTTAGTGTAACTGAAGTAAGGTCATTCACCTGGGAATGAGACATCAGCTGATGACTGGTGTTAGAGATGTAGTATGTTTCTTGTAATTGATTCATGGATTCTTTTGTTAATTAATGTAATTAAAAAAATTTTTTTTTTTAATTTTTGTTATTTGCAGTATAGAATTTTATTTTGATTTTTAATGTTCACTATAGGTAGAGAAGGTGTCAGCTGATTCATGACGTTTATATTATGTTATATTTTGTAATCAAGTGTAGTTATATCTGAATTGATGCTAGGGATAAGTTGTTTATTTTATTTTGTTTATCATGAGGAGTTATAAGGAAAAATAAATTCATAAAGACTTTGAATTTTGAAAATTACGATTAAATTAATTAATTGAAAGAGATGATGTAAATTAACGTCAGTGTGAATCTTTGGTAAGGGACTTAGATTTATTTCAATAGTTGAGCAAAATCTAAATAATTTGATTTGATTTGAAATAATAATGTCAAACAAAAAATTAAAGCTTGAGAAATGGGAGTGAGTTTTATTTAAAGGTAAATATGAAATGTTTATGTGAATATTATATTAATGATGAGTATGTAGAGATCTTGTGTTTAAGCTAATAATGAATATGTGTACGCACCCAGTACTTTGCTAAAGGCAATCCAGTATATATGTAAGGGGAGATATATTGGTTGAGGATCTGGTATGGAATAAGGCCAGTTATGGAATTTTATTTGGAATGTTACAAGGTTAGGTGGTACTGTGGTAAGTACCTGTCCAACTTTACGGTGTTGGGATCTCGAACAGAGAAGTCCAGTAATGTCGTGCAGGTGCAGCCATAGTCGCCGAGCTAGGGGGGTAGTTTACCCATGATGTGTTAAAGAATTAAAGGGGGGTTGTTGGCACCATATCCTCACTGATCCTCTTAGGGTTAGCAATGAGAGTTTTTCTGTTTCGGCAGAAAACCTCTCATTGGGGGGGTATTGTAACGGGACAGAATGGGGTGATAGGTTTTAATTTAATTGTGAATGCGACGCACAAGAGTTACCCACACATGGGGCCTCAATCTTTGACAATAGACATTCATTGTCGGGGCACCTAGTTACACATTCGGTCTGTCTGCCCTGCAATAAGCACCGTTTCCTGATGCTTTGGAATGTGCACTATTGCGCGGATGCTGGCTCGCACATGTGAATCCTCACGTATGCGGCTCGCTGGTCACTTAGAGTGAATATACTATACATCGTAATTAACAAATTATTGTGTGACGTGATGCCCTGTTAGCCAATCACAGAGCAAGTTGGTCAGCAGGAGAACATTTTTGGCCATCTTGAAGCGTTGTTTTGGCATCTGTCGATCTACAGCTGCGGCTCCGGCCGGTTCAGCATAAAGGCTCAGGAGCCGAAAATTTAATAAAACTTGTAAAAAATGTGAAACAACTCGAGTAAAACAGTGAAAATTTAACATTTTAAAGCAGTGAACGAATTTAACCAACAGAAACTTTTCGGACTAAAACAGTGCACAAACGAAACGGACGAATTACAACATCTGGTATTCAGGCGGCAAAAGGAAGTAACTGTAGGCCTATTTAAACACACTTTAATAAATATTAAAATTTTTAAGAAGAGCTCTAAATAGAATAAATGGGGGTAAAAGTATGAATGAACCGTGTTCGCAAATACTGGGTTGTCTTCCAATAGTTATAAAATAGTTTAAGTTGTCTCTTCAAGATATGTTTTATTTTGTTTTGAAATATTTTGTATGTTTAAAGAAACTAATAGTTTTTGTTAGAGAAGGAAAATGAATAACGAGTAAAGTCAAAAAGAATATAAAATAAATGTGGTTCGTATTGAATAAAAGTTGAGTTACAATAAATTAACAGTTACAATGAGAGTCGAGTTCATTAATAAAACATAACCCTAAATCACTTATAGGTATGAGTTCACATGAAGACTCTGAGACCCGATCCAGGTAAGGGATTTATGTATGTTTATTAAATATTATTTTGTGAAGAAAGATGTAAGTTCTCAATGGCGCGCTGGAACAGGGACAGTTTGTACAAATTCGAATTTTGTACAGACCATGTCTACTCGTAAATAAGTGATTTAGTGGTTGAGGCAGAGTACGTAAAAAATTATAAAAAACGATGTCATGTTAGAGAGTATGTTATACGCAAGTAATACCTATACTATTGAATAATACTTAATGAAGGTAAAATAAGGATTGTTAAAATATATGATAATTTCATAATTTAAAAATGGCAGGAAATAAAGAAAATGATATAAATGAAATAATTAATTTTAATGAATCAGCTGTCATGAGTGACCTGGGACTTCATTCAACTCCGAATGTGGGTCAAGAAAATAAAATAAAAGAATTAAGTATTACAGACGAATCAAATGTCACAGATGATTCGTGGATTCAAATAACCCCAATATCGACTAACAAAAATAATCAATCTGACAATAGTGATGTGATGAGATATTTGTGCGGCATGAATGCAATGTTGTGTGTTAAATTCGATGAACAGAATGTAAAATTCCATGAGTTAAAGGGTGACATAAATAATATTGACGAAAAATTTGATAAAGAGTTTGTATGATATGAAACAACAGAGTGTTAAGTTTGAAGATAATATTAATAAACATCTGAATGAGATTAACGAACGGTTAATGACATTTAAGGAACAAGTGATAGTCAGTAGAGGAACAGATTAATAGTAAAGTAACTCAGATAGTAAATAAGAAAGTAAGTGACAGGGGTAGTAATATGATGACAAAAAATAGTGAAGAAATATTTAACAAGGTAAGTTACAGTTGTAAAAATGAATTAATAAGTAATAGTGATAAAATAGTTGAAAACGAGCTATCTGAGAGTGATATAATGAAAACAAATAGTGACGATGAAGTTTGTGGTGAAGTAGAATTTAATAACGAAGTGCTAGCGAGTGCTGATGAGATCGTGAGAGAGTGTGAAGAGAGGTTAGGTGGGCAAAGGGCAGATTTTTCCCAAATATATAGTGAAACAGGGTTTTCACCGTGGTGTTATGAGGACAAGGTTTCCTCCGGTAGTTGTGTGGAAGACAGGGTGTCTTCAAATAGTCCCTTAATTTTTTGTGGAGTTCTTGGAAGAGCCAAGAAGTATAGTAAGTTTGTTGCGCCCTTTGCATGGAATGAAGTAGGTCAGTGGTGTGGTGACAGGTATTGTGATGAAAGTGATTATGAGAGAGAGAGAGAATGATAGAGGTATTTAAGTTAAGTAGAAGTTATAAAGAGTTGATAGAGAGGTTAGAATTGAAGAAAATAGCCGATATTGTCGACTTACCTTGTGAAATAAAGATTGATGATTATTTTGGTGATACCACTGTAGATGACGAACACTTACCTTGTATTGTGTGGATATAGTAGAAGAATATGATAAAATAACTTACCTGATGTTGACCAAAAATACTAAGCGTGACTGGACCAAAAATACCAAAGTAAATGGGTTTTATGAGTTAATAGAGAAGAATAATCTGGTGCATTATTCTTGTGATAGAGGGGATAAATTAATATTCAAGGGTTATTATATAAATCATAATAATGATAGGAGTGTAATTAAAGACGATAATTGTTATATAAAAGTCAGACTGGTATACGATGATGGGGGTTAGAAACAGTGAATGAACATTTTAATTATTTTAGTTTATGGTGATGACCTGGCTAAATTATATAATGAGGTGTGGTAAACGATGAAATGATATGACGAAGAATTGTAAATAAATTTATAGTGAGATTAATTGTGTTTGTGGTGTAAAAGGTATTTTATGTAAACAATGCGTGTATGTAGTAGAAATTGATTTAATAATAATAATATTTTATCAAACTAAACAAATAATTGTGAAGTTTATAATGCAAATGAATTGTAATTGTTTTGGAGTAAGGTAATTAAAATAACTTGTGTTTTAAATAATAGATTGAATTAAATAATTTGAGATGAATTAATTAATAAATGTTGTCTAGATAAATTTTGATCATGAATTTAAATGATTTTATATGATTTGAACTGTATAATAATTAGTAAATGAGTAAAAATAAAATTATGTGTTCATTTGATGGAGTGATTGACCATATGTACATATAAATTTTAAAATGAAGTGAAATAAAGTAAAATGTTTGAATAATAAATTTTTAATGAATTTCAAAGGTTTAAATTAATGATGAAATTAATTTGAGGTAGTCAGGAATTTTCTAATGTAATTTTCAATGATCATATTAATATAAAATGTTGTAAAAGTTAGAGTTTGGGTGACAATAATTATTTCAATAAGGCAGTTAAGTCAGTCAGAGTTAATTTTAAATGGGTGTTAGACAAAATAAGAATTTCTGGAATAAAAATAATACAGAAACGGGTCAGTAGTAGGGACACAGTAGCGGTAGTGCATGTATGTAGAGAAAGGGAGAGTAATGTAATTGGAGAGTAAATAGATGGGGGTGAAATTTTGTAGTGAGGGTAGAGGTGTAAGGAGCCCTCAACGCAAGACGTTGTGGCGGGAGGTGAATAGTTTTAAATGGGGTTTGGCGGAGTTACCTGGGAGAGGCCAGGAATTAATAAGAGGATGAGTAAGGGAAGGGAACACACATCCTAGGTACAAAGAGAATATCAGGTATTTTGTAAAAAGAGGAGAATGATTTAAGTGGAGTTAGAGAATTTAATGGAGGTAAATATTGTTGAGAGATTGGTGTCATACTTGTAAGAAGACTCGATCGTTCACTGTAAGAGTGTAATGTGTATACTCTCGGCGTCTTACCCAGTCTTCGTCGCTCTTAAACGTACCTCACGCAGACTATGTCCGTCGCGAATGTACAAATAACCAGTTCCGAAATCCTTACCTGTCCTTATATTGTTTGTTTATTTCCCGAAAGGCGCCAAATTGTTTTCCAGAAAACAATTAAAAGGTTCGAACTTAGTTGGTCTCCTGTATGGTGAACTCGAATTCCACTTGTCTCTGGACGTGTTGCCAACATAAAATTCGAGTAAAGAATTCTATTCTCCGCTACTGAACACAACATACATAATACAATTTAAATAAACTGTGACGGCAGCGGTATGCGAACATCTGCTCTCCGGTACAAGTGGTAGACACGGCGAGCCAATCCGGCATCAGCATTCAGAGCGAACCAATCAGCGATCCCGGTGAGTGCATAAAACCAGCCTCGGGAGAAAAATTTGACACGCAATTCATCGCCACGGCATAAGACGCACTTTATCTCCTCTCCTCTCTTGGACGACATCAACGGGGAGTCAGCCGGAAGGAACGGCCGAAGAATAGAACCGGCGTTCTTGCGTCTTCGCCCTCCAGTTCCGCGCCAGCAATGGATTTCGCTGGGCCGGCAGCCGACTCTACAACCGATGCTGAAAGAAGAGGAGGACTGCAGTACGCCACGAACAGCGGGCGCAGCGCCGAACATCTCAGCACGGCACGACCAACATCAGCTTTCTCGCCACCACGTCCTTTTTAGGGCCACCAAAACACTAGAGTGTACAATTGGCGCCATTTGTCATGCGGCAAGCCTTTTGTCCGGTGTCGCACTTATTTATTTGATTTGATAACTCACTAATTTTTAATAATTGTTATACAATTGATATTATTATAATAACGTTTAGCCTCGGCAATAAATTAATTTTCACTCAGCAGAGAGCAGGGTGGCAGCACAGTGTTAGATTTACGACGCAATGGCTGTCGTGTTTACTTATTTATACAAGTTAAATTGCCAATGAGTTCTTTTGATTACGAAAAGGTTTAAAACAAGATGTTAAATAAAGTACACCACCTTACAATTGTGGTACTTAGATACTAAAAAGGTTTACATGAAAATTCAACTCTGTTGTTTTAAAAGTGTGTGTCAGTTTTGTCGGTTTCAGTCATAGGTTATCTTACAGTTACTTAATGTGTTAATAAATATGATTCATTAATCTTTGAAAGAAATTGGTGTTCAAAGTTCAGAGTGAGAGTTATATATATTGTAAAAAAAGTTAATCAGTTTTAGTTTTTAATTAATTATAATTTAATTCATACTTAACACAACCATGTTGTTAGTGTTATGGATCGTCAAGGTTTCTTCACTGTTGTTAATACATTCATTTAATTTCAAAGATAGGGTTGCCGTCTCCTTTGGCGTCAGTTTCTTGTATTCAGTTTTTTATTTAATTATTAACTTTGAATCTTTGTTATTGTTTCTTCTTGAGTTATTGGAACTATTGCTTACTTATGGTACTCAATTTACTTTCATTTCTTTCTGATTTTCTTAGTTATTTGCTTTTAAAAGGTCCGCATCAACATAGCGTCTTCACCTCTGGATAGTTAATAATGGAATTTTTCGTTACATAACGGTCAAAATTATAATAACGTTCTGTTGTTGTGGCAACCGACTTAACTCTGATTGGTTAAGTACATTTGAAACTATTGTTATAAATCCTGGTTTTCTGTACAAAATGAATAAATATTTTATAATGACTATTATTCCTTGGGGATATTTCCTATCCTTGAAATATTAACATAGATGTCCCTATTTTCTTTCAAAAATCAATTTGACATCTCACAAGGCTGGTCTAGGCCATGTATTAATGTTTTTGTACAAAATTGATAATACTATGTTAATACATATTTTACTTATTTGTACTGTTTCTCACAATTCTGACATGTTATTCTTGTTAGTTAATTGTAATTACATAATTTACTTGGTATTATTATTCAGATACAATTTTTAATTGTTTACAATTGGTTTTCTGAACTTAGACAGCTATGTCATTTATAGGCCTAAACTGTAACATCTTAGAATTTCTTATTTTGTTCTATTTAAACATTATTTATTAAGTACATATGGTTTGCTTATTTTCATTTCGCACTTATTGGCTTTTGAATTACTGTGAAACTGTTTTACAATCTATTAATGTTATTATACTTTTACAAAATTATTTCTTATCTGATATTTTTCTTTCTATATATATATAATAGTTATTAATTTGTTGCTTGTTAAGTTTGTGTCATTGCTAGTTTTATTCCTACTCCCATTTCTCACACACCTATTTAACACTTAAATCTATTAACAAAATATAACATAGAAATAACTTAATTGTCTGTACATTGTTCAGCCATATTCCTTCTTATTAAATACAATTATTATATTGTATGTCATTACTTAAAATGTTCATACTACTCATCTCTTTATATTTTCATTACTTACATATAAAACACAAACATATTATTGTAAAGTTATGTTTTCTTGGTTTATACTCCTTTAAACATTAAACAAACAAATTAATTTTCTTTAAATTAACAACATAACAACTTTGGTGATTATTGTATCGACACCATCTATTCTATAAAGATAAACATTCTAGTTATTCTTTTAGTAATAGAATATGTTTTTCTATTTCTTACACCCACAACTACTCGATTATCAGTTGTTTATTTTAATATTCTCATCACTTCACTGTTTATTGTTACCACTCCCTACCTACTCTCACTCTTGGTTTCAATGATATTTTAAATATACATTTATAATTATTCTTTAACATTTTGTACCTTACTTTTTTATTATAGTAAGGTTCTTAACAACATACTTTATTTAATAATAAATGTCTTACTTATTTTTTTTTATGGTTAGTGTACTTTCTTTATTATTTGTTTTATTCATGGTTACTTATATATATTCTTTACTCATTGGTGTCTCTTATCATTGATTTGTCTTCTTAATTTCAGTAAATCTTTTCTCATCTTAATGTCTTTATCTGGCCAATCTCTGGGGTTGGGTCATAGTCATTTGTTTGTCAGTCTATTCTATTCTTTTAATGATTACTCTTGTTTACAAATCTTCTTTCTTCTTTCTTAACTTCACTTTATATTTTTTCTTCATTATTATTTATTAAATTATATTTATAGATACCCTATATGATCTGATTTCTGCAATGTTATATACTATATAAATCCGTAAGTGGTTGTTAGAAGGAAGAAGTGGGTAAGGTTATATTTTAATGCCCATTCAATAAATCAAATCATTGGGAATGACTGAGAATCACCCGAACAAATTAATGTTGATGAAAATGATTAATAGAAATTTATAATTGAAATGTAATAATAAAATGTAACAAGGTAAAGAGTTAATAGAATTTGAAACTAAAATTTAAATTTGAAATTTTTGTAGATTGTATTCAGATGCAAATTAAATGTTTATTTTAATGGAATGAGGTTTGTATTATTTATGAATGTTTATGTTTTATTATATGGTACTATGTTAGAGTGTAGGAATTATCAACATGTATTCTGTATTTTACATTGTATAATTTTGTGTTAGTTGTATTTAGTGTAACTGAAGTAAGGTCATTCACCTGGGAATGAGACATCAGCTGATGACTGGTGTTAGAGATGTAGTATGTTTCTTGTAATTGATTCATGGATTCTTTTGTTAATTAATGTAATTAAAAAAAATTTTTTTTTTAATTTTTGTTATTTGCAGTATAGAATTTTATTTTGATTTTTAATGTTCACTATAGGTAGAGAAGGTGTCAGCTGATTCATGACGTTTATATTATGTTATATTTTGTAATCAAGTGTAGTTATATCTGAATTGATGCTAGGGATAAGTTGTTTATTTTATTTTGTTTATCATGAGGAGTTATAAGGAAAAATAAATTCATAAAGACTTTGAATTTTGAAAATTACGATTAAATTAATTAATTGAAAGAGATGATGTAAATTAACGTCAGTGTGAATCTTTGGTAAGGGACTTAGATTTATTTCAATAGTTGAGCAAAATCTAAATAATTTGATTTGATTTGAAATAATAATGTCAAACAAAAAATTAAAGCTTGAGAAATGGGAGTGAGTTTTATTTAAAGGTAAATATGAAATGTTTATGTGAATATTATATTAATGATGAGTATGTAGAGATCTTGTGTTTAAGCTAATAATGAATATGTGTACGCACCCAGTACTTTGCTAAAGGCAATCCAGTATATATGTAAGGGGAGATATATTGGTTGAGGATCTGGTATGGAATAAGGCCAGTTATGGAATTTTATTTGGAATGTTACAAGGTTAGGTGGTACTGTGGTAAGTACCTGTCCAACTTTACGGTGTTGGGATCTCGAACAGAGAAGTCCAGTAATGTCGTGCAGGTGCAGCCATAGTCGCCGAGCTAGGGGGGTAGTTTACCCATGATGTGTTAAAGAATTAAAGGGGGGTTGTTGGCACCATATCCTCACTGATCCTCTTAGGGTTAGCAATGAGAGTTTTTCTGTTTCGGCAGAAAACCTCTCATTGGGGGGGTATTGTAACGGGACAGAATGGGGTGATAGGTTTTAATTTAATTGTGAATGCGACGCACAAGAGTTACCCACACATGGGGCCTCAATCTTTGACAATAGACATTCCTTGTCGGGGCACCTAGTTACACATTCGGTCTGTCTGCCCTGCAATAAGCACCGTTTCCTGATGCTTTGGAATGTGCACTATTGCGCGGATGCTGGCTCGCACATGTGAATCCTCACGTATGCGGCTCGCTGGTCACTTAGAGTGAATATACTATACATCGTAATTAACAAATTATTGTGTGACGTGATGCCCTGTTAGCCAATCACAGAGCAAGTTGGTCAGCAGGAGAACATTTTTGGCCATCTTGAAGCGTTGTTTTGGCATCTGTCGATCTACAGCTGCGGCTCCGGCCGGTTCAGCATAAAGGCTCAGGAGCCGAAAATTTAATAAAACTTGTAAAAAATGTGAAACAACTCGAGTAAAACAGTGAAAATTTAACATTTTAAAGCAGTGAACGAATTTAACCAACAGAAACTTTTCGGACTAAAACAGTGCACAAACGAAACGGACGAATTACAACATCTGGTATTCAGGCGGCAAAAGGAAGTAACTGTAGGCCTATTTAAACACACTTTAATAAATATTAAAATTTTTAAGAAGAGCTCTAAATAGAATAAATGGGGGTAAAAGTATGAATGAACCGTGTTCGCAAATACTGGGTTGTCTTCCAATAGTTATAAAATAGTTTAAGTTGTCTCTTCAAGATATGTTTTATTTTGTTTTGAAATATTTTGTATGTTTAAAGAAACTAATAGTTTTTGTTAGAGAAGGAAAATGAATAACGAGTAAAGTCAAAAAGAATATAAAATAAATGTGGTTCGTATTGAATAAAAGTTGAGTTACAATAAATTAACAGTTACAATGAGAGTCGAGTTCATTAATAAAACATAACCCTAAATCACTTATAGGTATGAGTTCACATGAAGACTCTGAGACCCGATCCAGGTAAGGGATTTATGTATGTTTATTAAATATTATTTTGTGAAGAAAGATGTAAGTTCTCAATGGCGCGCTGGAACAGGGACAGTTTGTACAAATTCGAATTTTGTACAGACCATGTCTACTCGTAAATAAGTGATTTAGTGGTTGAGGCAGAGTACGTAAAAAATTATAAAAAACGATGTCATGTTAGAGAGTATGTTATACGTAAGTAATACCTATATACTATTGAATAATACTTAATGAAGGTAAAATAAGGATTGTTAAAATATATGATAATTTCATAATTTAAAAATGGCAGGAAATAAAGAAAATGATATAAATGAAATAATTAATTTTAATGAATCAGCTGTCATGAGTGACCTGGGACTTCATTCAACTCCGAATGTGGGTCAAGAAAATAAAATAAAAGAATTAAGTATTACAGACGAATCAAATGTCACAGATGATTCATGGATTCAAATAACCCCAATATCGACTAACAAAAATAATCAATCTGACAATAGTGATGTGATGAGATATTTGTGCGGCATGAATGCAATGTTGTGTGTTAAATTCGATGAACAGAATGTAAAATTCCATGAGTTAAAGGGTGACATAAATAATATTGACGAAAAATTTGATAAAGAGTTTGTATGATATGAAACAACAGAGTGTTAAGTTTGAAGATAATATTAATAAACATCTGAATGAGATTAACGAACGGTTAATGACATTTAAGGAACAAGTGATAGTCAGTAGAGGAACAGATTAAAAGTAAAGTAACTCAGATAGTAAATAAGAAAGTAAGTGACAGGGGTAGTAATATGATGACAAAAAATAGTGAAGAAATAATTAACAAGGTAAGTTACAGTTGTAAAAATGAATTAATAAGTAATAGTGATAAAATAGTTGAAAACGAGCTATCTGAGAGTGATATAATGAAAACAAATAGTGACGATGAAGTTTGTGGTGAAGTAGAATTTAATAACGAAGTGCTAGCGAGTGCTGATGAGATCGTGAGAGAGTGTGAAGAGAGGTTAGGTGGGCAAAGGGCAGATTTTTCCCAAATATATAGTGAAACAGGGTTTTCACCGTGGTGTTATGAGGACAAGGTTTCCTCCGGTAGTTGTGTGGAAGACAGGGTGTCTTCAAATAGTCCCTTAATTTTTTGTGGAGTTCTTGGAAGAGCCAAGAAGTATAGTAAGTTTGTTGCGCCCTTTGCATGGAATGAAGTAGGTCAGTGGTGTGGTGACAGGTATTGTGATGAAAGTGATTATGAGAGAGAGAGAGAATGATAGAGGTATTTAAGTTAAGTAGAAGTTATAAAGAGTTGATAGAGAGGTTAGAATTGAAGAAAATAGCCGATATTGTCGACTTACCTTGTGAAATAAAGATTGATGATTATTTTGGTGATACCACTGTAGATGACGAACACTTACCTTGTATTGTGTGGATATAGTAGAAGAATATGATAAAATAACTTACCTGATGTTGACCAAAAATACTAAGCGTGACTGGACCAAAAATACCAAAGTAAATGGGTTTTATGAGTTAATAGAGAAGAATAATCTGGTGCATTATTCTTGTGATAGAGGGGATAAATTAATATTCAAGGGTTATTATATAAATCATAATAATGATAGGAGTGTAATTAAAGACGATAATTGTTATATAAAAGTCAGACTGGTATACGATGATGGGGGTTAGAAACAGTGAATGAACATTTTAATTATTTTAGTTTATGGTGATGACCTGGCTAAATTATATAATGAGGTGTGGTAAACGATGAAATGATATGACGAAGAATTGTAAATAAATTTATAGTGAGATTAATTGTGTTTGTGGTGTAAAAGGTATTTTATGTAAACAATGCGTGTATGTAGTAGAAATTGATTTAATAATAATAATATTTTATCAAACTAAACAAATAATTGTGAAGTTTATAATGCAAATGAATTGTAATTGTTTTGGAGTAAGGTAATTAAAATAACTTGTGTTTTAAATAATAGATTGAATTAAATAATTTGAGATGAATTAATTAATAAATGTTGTCTAGATAAATTTTGATCATGAATTTAAATGATTTTATATGATTTGAACTGTATAATAATTAGTAAATGAGTAAAAATAAAATTATGTGTTCATTTGATGGAGTGATTGACCATATGTACATATAAATTTTAAAATGAAGTGAAATAAAGTAAAATGTTTGAATAATAAATTTTTAATGAATTTCAAAGGTTTAAATTAATGATGAAATTAATTTGAGGTAGTCAGGAATTTTCTAATGTAATTTTCAATGATCATATTAATATAAAATGTTGTAAAAGTTAGAGTTTGGGTGACAATAATTATTTCAATAAGGCAGTTAAGTCAGTCAGAGTTAATTTTAAATGGGTGTTAGACAAAATAAGAATTTCTGGAATAAAAATAATACAGAAACGGGTCAGTAGTAGGGACACAGTAGCGGTAGTGCATGTATGTAGAGAAAGGGAGAGTAATGTAATTGGAGAGTAAATAGATGGGGGTGAAATTTTGTAGTGAGGGTAGAGGTGTAAGGAGCCCTCAACGCAAGACGTTGTGGCGGGAGGTGAATAGTTTTAAATGGGGTTTGGCGGAGTTACCTGGGAGAGGCCAGGAATTAATAAGAGGATGAGTAAGGGAAGGGAACACACATCCTAGGTACAAAGAGAATATCAGGTATTTTGTAAAAAGAGGAGAATGATTTAAGTGGAGTTAGAGAATTTAATGGAGGTAAATATTGTTGAGAGATTGGTGTCATACTTGTAAGAAGACTCGATCGTTCACTGTAAGAGTGTAATGTGTATACTCTCGGCGTCTTACCCAGTCTTCGTCGCTCTTAAACGTACCTCACGCAGACTATGTCCGTCGCGAATGTACAAATAACCAGTTCCGAAATCCTTACCTGTCCTTATATTGTTTGTTTATTTCCCGAAAGGCGCCAAATTGTTTTCCAGAAAACAATTAAAAGGTTCGAACTTAGTTGGTCTCCTGTATGGTGAACTCGAATTCCACTTGTCTCTGGACGTGTTGCCAACATAAAATTCGAGTAAAGAATTCTATTCTCCGCTACTGAACACAACATACATAATACAATTTAAATAAACTGTGACGGCAGCGGTATGCGAACATCTGCTCTCCGGTACAAGTGGTAGACACGGCGAGCCAATCCGGCATCAGCATTCAGAGCGAACCAATCAGCGATCCCGGTGAGTGCATAAAACCAGCCTCGGGAGAAAAATTTGACACGCAATTCATCGCCACGGCATAAGACGCACTTTATCTCCTCTCCTCTCTTGGACGACATCAACGGGGAGTCAGCCGGAAGGAACGGCCGAAGAATAGAACCGGCATTCTTGCGTCTTCGCCCTCCAGTTCCGCGCCAGCAATGGATTTCGCTGGGCCGGCAGCCGACTCTACAACCGATGCTGAAAGAAGAGGAGGACTGCAGTACGCCACGAACAGCGGGCGCAGCGCCGAACATCTCAGCACGGCACGACCAACATCAGCTTTCTCGCCACCACGTCCTTTTTAGGGCCACCAAAACACTAGAGTGTACAATTGGCGCCATTTGTCATGCGGCAAGCCTTTTGTCCGGTGTCGCACTTATTTATTTGATTTGATAAATCACTAATTTTTAATAATTGTTATACAATTGATATTATTATAATAACGTTTAGCCTCGGCAATAAATTAATTTTCACTCAGCAGAGAGCAGGGTGGCAGCACAGTGTTAGATTTACGACGCAATGGCTGTCGTGTTTACTTATTTATACAAGTTAAATTGCCAATGAGTTCTTTTGATTACGAAAAGGTTTAAAACAAGATGTTAAATAAAGTACACCACCTTACAATTGTGGTACTTAGATACTAAAAAGGTTTACATGAAAATTCAACTCTGTTGTTTTAAAAGTGTGTGTCAGTTTTGTCGGTTTCAGTCATAGGTTATCTTACAGTTACTTAATGTGTTAATAAATATGATTCATTAATCTTTGAAAGAAATTGGTGTTCAAAGTTCAGAGTGAGAGTTATATATATTGTAAAAAAAGTTAATCAGTTTTAGTTTTTAATTAATTATAATTTAATTCATACTTAACACAACCATGTTGTTAGTGTTATGGATCGTCAAGGTTTCTTCACTGTTGTTAATACATTCATTTAATTTCAAAGATAGGGTTGCCGTCTCCTTTGGCGTCAGTTTCTTGTATTCAGTTTTTTATTTAATTATTAACTTTGAATCTTTGTTATTGTTTCTTCTTGAGTTATTGGAACTATTGCTTACTTATGGTACTCAATTTACTTTCATTTCTTTCTGATTTTCTTAGTTATTTGCTTTTAAAAGGTCCGCATCAACATAGCGTCTTCACCTCTGGATAGTTAATAATGGAATTTTTCGTTACATAACGGTCAAAATTATAATAACGTTCTGTTGTTGTGGCAACCGACTTAACTCTGATTGGTTAAGTACATTTGAAACTATTGTTATAAATCCTGGTTTTCTGTACAAAATGAATAAATATTTTATAATGACTATTATTCCTTGGGGATATTTCCTATCCTTGAAATATTAACATAGATGTCCCTATTTTCTTTCAAAAATCAATTTGACATCTCACAAGGCTGGTCTAGGCCATGTATTAATGTTTTTGTACAAAATTGATAATACTATGTTAATACATATTTTACTTATTTGTACTGTTTCTCACAATTCTGACATGTTATTCTTGTTAGTTAATTGTAATTACATAATTTACTTGGTATTATTATTCAGATACAATTTTTAATTGTTTACAATTGGTTTTCTGAACTTAGACAGCTATGTCATTTATAGGCCTAAACTGTAACATCTTAGAATTTCTTATTTTGTTCTATTTAAACATTATTTATTAAGTACATATGGTTTGCTTATTTTCATTTCGCACTTATTGGCTTTTGAATTACTGTGAAACTGTTTTACAATCTATTAATGTTATTATACTTTTACAAAATTATTTCTTATCTGATATTTTTCTTTCTATATATATATATAATAGTTATTAATTTGTTGCTTGTTAAGTTTGTGTCATTGCTAGTTTTATTCCTACTCCCATTTATCACACACCTATTTAACACTTAAATCTATTAACAAAATATAACATAGAAACAACTTAATTGTCTGTACATTGTTCAGCCATATTCCTTCTTATTAAATACAATTATTATATTGTATGTCATTACTTAAAATGTTCATACTACTCATCTCTTTATATTTTCATTACTTACATATAAAACACAAACATATTATTGTAAAGTTATGTTTTCTTGGTTTATACTCCTTTAAACATTAAACAAACAAATTAATTTTCTTTAAATTAACAACATAACAACTTTGGTGATTATTGTATCGACACCATCTATTCTATAAAGATAAACATTCTAGTTATTCTTTTAGTAATAGAATATGTTTTTCTATTTCTTACACCCACAACTACTCGATTATCAGTTGTTTATTTTAATATTCTCATCACTTCACTGTTTATTGTTACCACTCCCTACCTACTCTCACTCTTGGTTTCAATGATATTTTAAATATACATTTATAATTATTCTTTAACATTTTGTACCTTACTTTTTTATTATAGTAAGGTTCTTAACAACATACTTTATTTAATAATAAATGTCTTACTTATTTTTTTTTATGGTTAGTGTACTTTCTTTATTATTTGTTTTATTCATGGTTACTTATATATATTCTTTACTCATTGGTGTCTCTTATCATTGATTTGTCTTCTTAATTTCAGTAAATCTTTTCTCATCTTAATGTCTTTATCTGGCCAATCTCTGGGGTTGGGTCATAGTCATTTGTTTGTCAGTCTACTCTATTCTTTTAGATTACTCTTGTTTACAAATCTTCTTTCTTCTTTCTTAACTTCACTTTATATTTTTTCTTCATTATTATTTATTAAATTATATTTATAGATACCCTATATGATCTGATTTCTGCAATGTTATATACTATATAAATCCGTAAGTGGTTGTTAGAAGGAAGAAGGGGGTAAGGTTATATTTTAATGCCCATTCAATAAATCAAATCATTGGGAATGACTGAGAATCACCCGAACAAATTAATGATGATGAAAATGATTAATAGAAATTTATAATTGAAATGTAATAATAAAATGTAACAAGGTAAAGAGTTAATAGAATTTGAAACTAAAATTTAAATTTGAAATTTTTGTAGATTGTATTCAGATGCAAATTAAATGTTTATTTTAATGGAATGAGGTTTGTATTATTTATGAATGTTTATGTTTTATTATATGGTACTATGTTAGAGTGTAGGAATTATCAACATGTATTCTGTATTTTACATTGTATAATTTTGTGTTAGTTGTATGTAGTGTAACTGAAGTAAGGTCATTCACCTGGGAATGAGACATCAGCTGATGACTGGTGTTAGAGATGTAGTATGTTTCTTGTAATTGATTCATGGATTCTTTTGTTAATTAATGTAATTAAAAAAAATTTTTTTTTTAATTTTTGTTATTTGCAGTATAGAATTTTATTTTGATTTTTAATGTTCACTATAGGTAGAGAAGGTGTCAGCTGATTCATGACGTTTATATTATGTTATATTTTGTAATCAAGTGTAGTTATATCTGAATTGATGCTAGGGATAAGTTGTTTATTTTATTTTGTTTATCATGAGGAGTTATAAGGAAAAATAAATTCATAAAGACTTTGAATTTTGAAAATTACGATTAAATTAATTAATTGAAAGAGATGATGTAAATTAACGTCAGTGTGAATCTTTGGTAAGGGACTTAGATTTATTTCAATAGTTGAGCAAAATCTAAATAATTTGATTTGATTTGAAATAATAATGTCAAACAAAAAATTAAAGCTTGAGAAATGGGAGTGAGTTTTATTTAAAGGTAAATATGAAATGTTTATGTGAATATTATATTAATGATGAGTATGTAGAGATCTTGTGTTTAAGCTAATAATGAATATGTGTACGCACCCAGTACTTTGCTAAAGGCAATCCAGTATATATGTAAGGGGAGATATATTGGTTGAGGATCTGGTATGGAATAAGGCCAGTTATGGAATTTTATTTGGAATGTTACAAGGTTAGGTGGTACTGTGGTAAGTACCTGTCCAACTTTACGGTGTTGGGATCTCGAACAGAGAAGTCCAGTAATGTCGTGCAGGTGCAGCCATAGTCGCCGAGCTAGGGGGGTAGTTTACCCATGATGTGTTAAAGAATTAAAGGGGGGTTGTTGGCACCATATCCTCACTGATCCTCTTAGGGTTAGCAATGAGAGTTTTTCTGTTTCGGCAGAAAACCTCTCATTGGGGGGGTATTGTAACGGGACAGAATGGGGTGATAGGTTTTAATTTAATTGTGAATGCGACGCACAAGAGTTACCCACACATGGGGCCTCAATCTTTGACAATAGACATTCCTTGTCGGGGCACCTAGTTACACATTCGGTCTGTCTGCCCTGCAATAAGCACCGTTTCCTGATGCTTTGGAATGTGCACTATTGCGCGGATGCTGGCTCGCACATGTGAATCCTCACGTATGCGGCTCGCTGGTCACTTAGAGTGAATATACTATACATCGTAATTAACAAATTATTGTGTGACGTGATGCCCTGTTAGCCAATCACAGAGCAAGTTGGTCAGCAGGAGAACATTTTTGGCCATCTTGAAGCGTTGTTTTGGCATCTGTCGATCTACAGCTGCGGCTCCGGCCGGTTCAGCATAAAGGCTCAGGAGCCGAAAATTTAATAAAACTTGTAAAAAATGTGAAACAACTCGAGTAAAACAGTGAAAATTTAACATTTTAAAGCAGTGAACGAATTTAACCAACAGAAACTTTTCGGACTAAAACAGTGCACAAACGAAACGGACGAATTACAACATCTGGTATTCAGGCGGCAAAAGGAAGTAACTGTAGGCCTATTTAAACACACTTTAATAAATATTAAAATTTTTAAGAAGAGCTCTAAATAGAATAAATGGGGGTAAAAGTATGAATGAACCGTGTTCGCAAATACTGGGTTGTCTTCCAATAGTTATAAAATAGTTTAAGTTGTCTCTTCAAGATATGTTTTATTTTGTTTTGAAATATTTTGTATGTTTAAAGAAACTAATAGTTTTTGTTAGAGAAGGAAAATGAATAACGAGTAAAGTCAAAAAGAATATAAAATAAATGTGGTTCGTATTGAATAAAAGTTGAGTTACAATAAATTAACAGTTACAATGAGAGTCGAGTTCATTAATAAAACATAACCCTAAATCACTTATAGGTATGAGTTCACATGAAGACTCTGAGACCCGATCCAGGTAAGGGATTTATGTATGTTTATTAAATATTATTTTGTGAAGAAAGATGTAAGTTCTCAATGGCGCGCTGGAACAGGGACAGTTTGTACAAATTCGAATTTTGTACAGACCATGTCTACTCGTAAATAAGTGATTTAGTGGTTGAGGCAGAGTACGTAAAAAATTATAAAAAACGATGTCATGTTAGAGAGTATGTTATACGTAAGTAATACCTATATACTATTGAATAATACTTAATGAAGGTAAAATAAGGATTGTTAAAATATATGATAATTTCATAATTTAAAAATGGCAGGAAATAAAGAAAATGATATAAATGAAATAATTAATTTTAATGAATCAGCTGTCATGAGTGACCTGGGACTTCATTCAACTCCGAATGTGGGTCAAGAAAATAAAATAAAAGAATTAAGTATTACAGACGAATCAAATGTCACAGATGATTCATGGATTCAAATAACCCCAATATCGACTAACAAAAATAATCAATCTGACAATAGTGATGTGATGAGATATTTGTGCGGCATGAATGCAATGTTGTGTGTTAAATTCGATGAACAGAATGTAAAATTCCATGAGTTAAAGGGTGACATAAATAATATTGACGAAAAATTTGATAAAGAGTTTGTATGATATGAAACAACAGAGTGTTAAGTTTGAAGATAATATTAATAAACATCTGAATGAGATTAACGAACGGTTAATGACATTTAAGGAACAAGTGATAGTCAGTAGAGGAACAGATTAAAAGTAAAGTAACTCAGATAGTAAATAAGAAAGTAAGTGACAGGGGTAGTAATATGATGACAAAAAATAGTGAAGAAATAATTAACAAGGTAAGTTACAGTTGTAAAAATGAATTAATAAGTAATAGTGATAAAATAGTTGAAAACGAGCTATCTGAGAGTGATATAATGAAAACAAATAGTGACGATGAAGTTTGTGGTGAAGTAGAATTTAATAACGAAGTGCTAGCGAGTGCTGATGAGATCGTGAGAGAGTGTGAAGAGAGGTTAGGTGGGCAAAGGGCAGATTTTTCCCAAATATATAGTGAAACAGGGTTTTCACCGTGGTGTTATGAGGACAAGGTTTCCTCCGGTAGTTGTGTGGAAGACAGGGTGTCTTCAAATAGTCCCTTAATTTTTTGTGGAGTTCTTGGAAGAGCCAAGAAGTATAGTAAGTTTGTTGCGCCCTTTGCATGGAATGAAGTAGGTCAGTGGTGTGGTGACAGGTATTGTGATGAAAGTGATTATGAGAGAGAGAGAGAATGATAGAGGTATTTAAGTTAAGTAGAAGTTATAAAGAGTTGATAGAGAGGTTAGAATTGAAGAAAATAGCCGATATTGTCGACTTACCTTGTGAAATAAAGATTGATGATTATTTTGGTGATACCACTGTAGATGACGAACACTTACCTTGTATTGTGTGGATATAGTAGAAGAATATGATAAAATAACTTACCTGATGTTGACCAAAAATACTAAGCGTGACTGGACCAAAAATACCAAAGTAAATGGGTTTTATGAGTTAATAGAGAAGAATAATCTGGTGCATTATTCTTGTGATAGAGGGGATAAATTAATATTCAAGGGTTATTATATAAATCATAATAATGATAGGAGTGTAATTAAAGACGATAATTGTTATATAAAAGTCAGACTGGTATACGATGATGGGGGTTAGAAACAGTGAATGAACATTTTAATTATTTTAGTTTATGGTGATGACCTGGCTAAATTATATAATGAGGTGTGGTAAACGATGAAATGATATGACGAAGAATTGTAAATAAATTTATAGTGAGATTAATTGTGTTTGTGGTGTAAAAGGTATTTTATGTAAACAATGCGTGTATGTAGTAGAAATTGATTTAATAATAATAATATTTTATCAAACTAAACAAATAATTGTGAAGTTTATAATGCAAATGAATTGTAATTGTTTTGGAGTAAGGTAATTAAAATAACTTGTGTTTTAAATAATAGATTGAATTAAATAATTTGAGATGAATTAATTAATAAATGTTGTCTAGATAAATTTTGATCATGAATTTAAATGATTTTATATGATTTGAACTGTATAATAATTAGTAAATGAGTAAAAATAAAATTATGTGTTCATTTGATGGAGTGATTGACCATATGTACATATAAATTTTAAAATGAAGTGAAATAAAGTAAAATGTTTGAATAATAAATTTTTAATGAATTTCAAAGGTTTAAATTAATGATGAAATTAATTTGAGGTAGTCAGGAATTTTCTAATGTAATTTTCAATGATCATATTAATATAAAATGTTGTAAAAGTTAGAGTTTGGGTGACAATAATTATTTCAATAAGGCAGTTAAGTCAGTCAGAGTTAATTTTAAATGGGTGTTAGACAAAATAAGAATTTCTGGAATAAAAATAATACAGAAACGGGTCAGTAGTAGGGACACAGTAGCGGTAGTGCATGTATGTAGAGAAAGGGAGAGTAATGTAATTGGAGAGTAAATAGATGGGGGTGAAATTTTGTAGTGAGGGTAGAGGTGTAAGGAGCCCTCAACGCAAGACGTTGTGGCGGGAGGTGAATAGTTTTAAATGGGGTTTGGCGGAGTTACCTGGGAGAGGCCAGGAATTAATAAGAGGATGAGTAAGGGAAGGGAACACACATCCTAGGTACAAAGAGAATATCAGGTATTTTGTAAAAAGAGGAGAATGATTTAAGTGGAGTTAGAGAATTTAATGGAGGTAAATATTGTTGAGAGATTGGTGTCATACTTGTAAGAAGACTCGATCGTTCACTGTAAGAGTGTAATGTGTATACTCTCGGCGTCTTACCCAGTCTTCGTCGCTCTTAAACGTACCTCACGCAGACTATGTCCGTCGCGAATGTACAAATAACCAGTTCCGAAATCCTTACCTGTCCTTATATTGTTTGTTTATTTCCCGAAAGGCGCCAAATTGTTTTCCAGAAAACAATTAAAAGGTTCGAACTTAGTTGGTCTCCTGTATGGTGAACTCGAATTCCACTTGTCTCTGGACGTGTTGCCAACATAAAATTCGAGTAAAGAATTCTATTCTCCGCTACTGAACACAACATACATAATACAATTTAAATAAACTGTGACGGCAGCGGTATGCGAACATCTGCTCTCCGGTACAAGTGGTAGACACGGCGAGCCAATCCGGCATCAGCATTCAGAGCGAACCAATCAGCGATCCCGGTGAGTGCATAAAACCAGCCTCGGGAGAAAAATTTGACACGCAATTCATCGCCACGGCATAAGACGCACTTTATCTCCTCTCCTCTCTTGGACGACATCAACGGGGAGTCAGCCGGAAGGAACGGCCGAAGAATAGAACCGGCATTCTTGCGTCTTCGCCCTCCAGTTCCGCGCCAGCAATGGATTTCGCTGGGCCGGCAGCCGACTCTACAACCGATGCTGAAAGAAGAGGAGGACTGCAGTACGCCACGAACAGCGGGCGCAGCGCCGAACATCTCAGCACGGCACGACCAACATCAGCTTTCTCGCCACCACGTCCTTTTTAGGGCCACCAAAACACTAGAGTGTACAATTGGCGCCATTTGTCATGCGGCAAGCCTTTTGTCCGGTGTCGCACTTATTTATTTGATTTGATAAATCACTAATTTTTAATAATTGTTATACAATTGATATTATTATAATAACGTTTAGCCTCGGCAATAAATTAATTTTCACTCAGCAGAGAGCAGGGTGGCAGCACAGTGTTAGATTTACGACGCAATGGCTGTCGTGTTTACTTATTTATACAAGTTAAATTGCCAATGAGTTCTTTTGATTACGAAAAGGTTTAAAACAAGATGTTAAATAAAGTACACCACCTTACAATTGTGGTACTTAGATACTAAAAAGGTTTACATGAAAATTCAACTCTGTTGTTTTAAAAGTGTGTGTCAGTTTTGTCGGTTTCAGTCATAGGTTATCTTACAGTTACTTAATGTGTTAATAAATATGATTCATTAATCTTTGAAAGAAATTGGTGTTCAAAGTTCAGAGTGAGAGTTATATATATTGTAAAAAAAGTTAATCAGTTTTAGTTTTTAATTAATTATAATTTAATTCATACTTAACACAACCATGTTGTTAGTGTTATGGATCGTCAAGGTTTCTTCACTGTTGTTAATACATTCATTTAATTTCAAAGATAGGGTTGCCGTCTCCTTTGGCGTCAGTTTCTTGTATTCAGTTTTTTATTTAATTATTAACTTTGAATCTTTGTTATTGTTTCTTCTTGAGTTATTGGAACTATTGCTTACTTATGGTACTCAATTTACTTTCATTTCTTTCTGATTTTCTTAGTTATTTGCTTTTAAAAGGTCCGCATCAACATAGCGTCTTCACCTCTGGATAGTTAATAATGGAATTTTTCGTTACATAACGGTCAAAATTATAATAACGTTCTGTTGTTGTGGCAACCGACTTAACTCTGATTGGTTAAGTACATTTGAAACTATTGTTATAAATCCTGGTTTTCTGTACAAAATGAATAAATATTTTATAATGACTATTATTCCTTGGGGATATTTCCTATCCTTGAAATATTAACATAGATGTCCCTATTTTCTTTCAAAAATCAATTTGACATCTCACAAGGCTGGTCTAGGCCATGTATTAATGTTTTTGTACAAAATTGATAATACTATGTTAATACATATTTTACTTATTTGTACTGTTTCTCACAATTCTGACATGTTATTCTTGTTAGTTAATTGTAATTACATAATTTACTTGGTATTATTATTCAGATACAATTTTTAATTGTTTACAATTGGTTTTCTGAACTTAGACAGCTATGTCATTTATAGGCCTAAACTGTAACATCTTAGAATTTCTTATTTTGTTCTATTTAAACATTATTTATTAAGTACATATGGTTTGCTTATTTTCATTTCGCACTTATTGGCTTTTGAATTACTGTGAAACTGTTTTACAATCTATTAATGTTATTATACTTTTACAAAATTATTTCTTATCTGATATTTTTCTTTCTATATATATAATAGTTATTAATTTGTTGCTTGTTAAGTTTGTGTCATTGCTAGTTTTATTCCTACTCCCATTTCTCACACACCTATTTAACACTTAAATCTATTAACAAAATATAACATAGAAATAACTTAATTGTCTGTACATTGTTCAGCCATATTCCTTCTTATTAAATACAATTATTATATTGTATGTCATTACTTAAAATGTTCATACTACTCATCTCTTTATATTTTCATTACTTACATATAAAACACAAACATATTATTGTAAAGTTATGTTTTCTTGGTTTATACTCCTTTAAACATTAAACAAACAAATTAATTTTCTTTAAATTAACAACATAACAACTTTGGTGATTATTGTATCGACACCATCTATTCTATAAATATAAACATTCTAGTTATTCTTTTAGTAATAGAATATGTTTTTCTATTTCTTACACCCACAACTACTCGATTGTCAGTTGTTTATTTTAATATTCTCATCACTTCACTGTTTATTGTTACCACTCCCTACCTACTCTCACTCTTGGTTTCAATGATATTTTAAATATACATTTATAATTATTCTTTAACATTTTGTACCTTACTTTTTTATTATAGTAAGGTTCTTAACAACATACTTTATTTAATAATAAATGTCTTACTTATTTTTTTTTATGGTTAGTGTACTTTCTTTATTATTTGTTTTATTCATGGTTACTTATATATATTCTTTACTCATTGGTGTCTCTTATCATTGATTTGTCTTCTTAATTTCAGTAAATCTTTTCTCATCTTAATGTCTTTATCTGGCCAATCTCTGGGGTTGGGTCATAGTCATTTGTTTGTCAGTCTACTCTATTCTTTTAGATTACTCTTGTTTACAAATCTTCTTTCTTCTTTCTTAACTTCACTTTATATTTTTTCTTCATTATTATTTATTAAATTATATTTATAGATACCCTATATGATCTGATTTCTGCAATGTTATATACTATATAAATCCGTAAGTGGTTGTTAGAAGGAAGAAGGGGGTAAGGTTATATTTTAATGCCCATTCAATAAATCAAATCATTGGGAATGACTGAGAATCACCCGAACAAATTAATGATGATGAAAATGATTAATAGAAATTTATAATTGAAATGTAATAATAAAATGTAACAAGGTAAAGAGTTAATAGAATTTGAAACTAAAATTTAAATTTGAAATTTTTGTAGATTGTATTCAGATGCAAATTAAATGTTTATTTTAATGGAATGAGGTTTGTATTATTTATGAATGTTTATGTTTTATTATATGGTACTATGTTAGAGTGTAGGAATTATCAACATGTATTCTGTATTTTACATTGTATAATTTTGTGTTAGTTGTATGTAGTGTAACTGAAGTAAGGTCATTCACCTGGGAATGAGACATCAGCTGATGACTGGTGTTAGAGATGTAGTATGTTTCTTGTAATTGATTCATGGATTCTTTTGTTAATTAATGTAATTAAAAAAAATTTTTTTTTTAATTTTTGTTATTTGCAGTATAGAATTTTATTTTGATTTTTAATGTTCACTATAGGTAGAGAAGGTGTCAGCTGATTCATGACGTTTATATTATGTTATATTTTGTAATCAAGTGTAGTTATATCTGAATTGATGCTAGGGATAAGTTGTTTATTTTATTTTGTTTATCATGAGGAGTTATAAGGAAAAATAAATTCATAAAGACTTTGAATTTTGAAAATTACGATTAAATTAATTAATTGAAAGAGATGATGTAAATTAACGTCAGTGTGAATCTTTGGTAAGGGACTTAGATTTATTTCAATAGTTGAGCAAAATCTAAATAATTTGATTTGATTTGAAATAATAATGTCAAACAAAAAATTAAAGCTTGAGAAATGGGAGTGAGTTTTATTTAAAGGTAAATATGAAATGTTTATGTGAATATTATATTAATGATGAGTATGTAGAGATCTTGTGTTTAAGCTAATAATGAATATGTGTACGCACCCAGTACTTTGCTAAAGGCAATCCAGTATATATGTAAGGGGAGATATATTGGTTGAGGATCTGGTATGGAATAAGGCCAGTTATGGAATTTTATTTGGAATGTTACAAGGTTAGGTGGTACTGTGGTAAGTACCTGTCCAACTTTACGGTGTTGGGATCTCGAACAGAGAAGTCCAGTAATGTCGTGCAGGTGCAGCCATAGTCGCCGAGCTAGGGGGGTAGTTTACCCATGATGTGTTAAAGAATTAAAGGGGGGTTGTTGGCACCATATCCTCACTGATCCTCTTAGGGTTAGCAATGAGAGTTTTTCTGTTTCGGCAGAAAACCTCTCATTGGGGGGGTATTGTAACGGGACAGAATGGGGTGATAGGTTTTAATTTAATTGTGAATGCGACGCACAAGAGTTACCCACACATGGGGCCTCAATCTTTGACAATAGACATTCCTTGTCGGGGCACCTAGTTACACATTCGGTCTGTCTGCCCTGCAATAAGCACCGTTTCCTGATGCTTTGGAATGTGCACTATTGCGCGGATGCTGGCTCGCACATGTGAATCCTCACGTATGCGGCTCGCTGGTCACTTAGAGTGAATATACTATACATCGTAATTAACAAATTATTGTGTGACGTGATGCCCTGTTAGCCAATCACAGAGCAAGTTGGTCAGCAGGAGAACATTTTTGGCCATCTTGAAGCGTTGTTTTGGCATCTGTCGATCTACAGCTGCGGCTCCGGCCGGTTCAGCATAAAGGCTCAGGAGCCGAAAATTTAATAAAACTTGTAAAAAATGTGAAACAACTCGAGTAAAACAGTGAAAATTTAACATTTTAAAGCAGTGAACGAATTTAACCAACAGACACTTTTCGGACTAAAACAGTGCACAAACGAAAGGACGAATTACAACATCTGGTATTCAGGCGGCAAAAGGAAGTAACTGTAGGCCTATTTAAACACACTTTAATAAATATTAAAATTTTTAAGAAGAGCTCTAAATAGAATAAATGGGGGTAAAAGTATGAATGAACCGTGTTCGCAAATACTGGGTTGTCTTCCAATAGTTATAAAATAGTTTAAGTTGTCTCTTCAAGATATGTTTTATTTTGTTTTGAAATATTTTGTATGTTTAAAGAAACTAATAGTTTTTGTTAGAGAAGGAAAATGAATAACGAGTAAAGTCAAAAAGAATATAAAATAAATGTGGTTCGTATTGAATAAAAGTTGAGTTACAATAAATTAACAGTTACAATGAGAGTCGAGTTCATTAATAAAACATAACCCTAAATCACTTATAGGTATGAGTTCACATGAAGACTCTGAGACCCGATGCAGGTAAGGGATTTATGTATGTTTATTAAATATTATTTTGTGAAGAAAGATGTAAGTTCTCAATGGCGCGCTGGAACAGGGACAGTTTGTACAAATTCGAATTTTGTACAGACCATGTCTACTCGTAAATAAGTGATTTAGTGGTTGAGGCAGAGTACGTAAAAAATTATAAAAAACGATGTCATGTTAGAGAGTATGTTAGTATACGTAAGTAATACCTATACTATTGAATAATACTTAATGAAGGTAAAATAAGGATTGTTAAAATATATGATAATTTCATAATTTAAAAATGGCAGGAAATAAAGAAAATGATATAAATGAAATAATTAATTTTAATGAATCAGCTGTCATGAGTGACCTGGGACTTCATTCAACTCCGAATGTGGGTCAAGAAAATAAAATAAAAGAATTAAGTATTACAGACGAATCAAATGTCACAGATGATTCATGGATTCAAATAACCCCAATATCGACTAACAAAAATAATCAATCTGACAATAGTGATGTGATGAGATATTTGTGCGGCATGAATGCAATGTTGTGTGTTAAATTCGATGAACAGAATGTAAAATTCCATGAGTTAAAGGGTGACATAAATAATATTGACGAAAAATTTGATAAAGAGTTTGTATGATATGAAACAACAGAGTGTTAAGTTTGAAGATAATATTAATAAACATCTGAATGAGATTAACGAACGGTTAATGACATTTAAGGAACAAGTGATAGTCAGTAGAGGAACAGATTAAAAGTAAAGTAACTCAGATAGTAAATAAGAAAGTAAGTGACAGGGGTAGTAATATGATGACAAAAAATAGTGAAGAAATAATTAACAAGGTAAGTTACAGTTGTAAAAATGAATTAATAAGTAATAGTGATAAAATAGTTGAAAACGAGCTATCTGAGAGTGATATAATGAAAACAAATAGTGACGATGAAGTTTGTGGTGAAGTAGAATTTAATAACGAAGTGCTAGCGAGTGCTGATGAGATCGTGAGAGAGTGTGAAGAGAGGTTAGGTGGGCAAAGGGCAGATTTTTCCCAAATATATAGTGAAACAGGGTTTTCACCGTGGTGTTATGAGGACAAGGTTTCCTCCGGTAGTTGTGTGGAAGACAGGGTGTCTTCAAATAGTCCCTTAAATTTTTTGTGGAGTTCTTGGAAGAGCCAAGAAGTATAGTAAGTTTGTTGCGCCCTTTGCATGGAATGAAGTAGGTCAGTGGTGTGGTGACAGGTATTGTGATGAAAGTGATTATGAGAGAGAGAGAGAATGATAGAGGTATTTAAGTTAAGTAGAAGTTATAAAGAGTTGATAGAGAGGTTAGAATTGAAGAAAATAGCCGATATTGTCGACTTACCTTGTGAAATAAAGATTGATGATTATTTTGGTGATACCACTGTAGATGACGAACACTTACCTTGTATTGTGTGGATATAGTAGAAGAATATGATAAAATAACTTACCTGATGTTGACCAAAAATACTAAGCGTGACTGGACCAAAAATACCAAAGTAAATGGGTTTTATGAGTTAATAGAGAAGAATAATCTGGTGCATTATTCTTGTGATAGAGGGGATAAATTAATATTCAAGGGTTATTATATAAATCATAATAATGATAGGAGTGTAATTAAAGACGATAATTGTTATATAAAAGTCAGACTGGTATACGATGATGGGGGTTAGAAACAGTGAATGAACATTTTAATTATTTTAGTTTATGGTGATGACCTGGCTAAATTATATAATGAGGTGTGGTAAACGATGAAATGATATGACGAAGAATTGTAAATAAATTTATAGTGAGATTAATTGTGTTTGTGGTGTAAAAGGTATTTTATGTAAACAATGCGTGTATGTAGTAGAAATTGATTTAATAATAATAATATTTTATCAAACTAAACAAATAATTGTGAAGTTTATAATGCAAATGAATTGTAATTGTTTTGGAGTAAGGTAATTAAAATAACTTGTGTTTTAAATAATAGATTGAATTAAATAATTTGAGATGAATTAATTAATAAATGTTGTCTAGATAAATTTTGATCATGAATTTAAATGATTTTATATGATTTGAACTGTATAATAATTAGTAAATGAGTAAAAATAAAATTATGTGTTCATTTGATGGAGTGATTGACCATATGTACATATAAATTTTAAAATGAAGTGAAATAAAGTAAAATGTTTGAATAATAAATTTTTAATGAATTTCAAAGGTTTAAATTAATGATGAAATTAATTTGAGGTAGTCAGGAATTTTCTAATGTAATTTTCAATGATCATATTAATATAAAATGTTGTAAAAGTTAGAGTTTGGGTGACAATAATTATTTCAATAAGGCAGTTAAGTCAGTCAGAGTTAATTTTAAATGGGTGTTAGACAAAATAAGAATTTCTGGAATAAAAATAATACAGAAACGGGTCAGTAGTAGGGACACAGTAGCGGTAGTGCATGTATGTAGAGAAAGGGAGAGTAATGTAATTGGAGAGTAAATAGATGGGGGTGAAATTTTGTTGTGAGGGTAGAGGTGTAAGGAGTCCTCAACGCAAGATGTTGTGGCGGGAGGTGAATAGTTTTAAATGGGGTTTGGCGGAGTTACCTGGGAGAGGCCAGGAATTAATAAGAGGATGAGTAAGGGAAGGGAACACACATCCTAGGTACAAAGAGAATATCAGGTATTTTGTAAAAAGAGGAGAATGATTTAAGTGGAGTTAGAGAATTTAATGGAGGTAAATATTGTTGAGAGATTGGTGTCATACTTGTAAGAAGACTCGATCGTTCACTGTAAGAGTGTAATGTGTATACTCTCGGCGTCTTACCCAGTCTTCGTCGCTCTTAAACGTACCTCACGCAGACTATGTCCGTCGCGAATGTACAAATAACCAGTTCCGAAATCCTTACCTGTCCTTATATTGTTTGTTTATTTCCCGAAAGGCGCCAAATTGTTTTCCAGAAAACAATTAAAAGGTTCGAACTTAGTTGGTCTCCTGTATGGTGAACTCGAATTCCACTTGTCTCTGGACGTGTTGCCAACATAAAATTCGAGTAAAGAATTCTATTCTCCGCTACTGAACACAACATACATAATACAATTTAAATAAACTGTGACGGCAGCGGTATGCGAACATCTGCTCTCCGGTACAAGTGGTAGACACGGCGAGCCAATCCGGCATCAGCATTCAGAGCGAACCAATCAGCGATCCCGGTGAGTGCATAAAACCAGCCTCGGGAGAAAAATTTGACACGCAATTCATCGCCACGGCATAAGACGCACTTTATCTCCTCTCCTCTCTTGGACGACATCAACGGGGAGTCAGCCGGAAGGAACAGCCGAAGAATAGAACCGGCGTTCTTGCGTCTTCGCCCTCCAGTTCCGCGCCAGCAATGGATTTCGCTGGGCCGGCAGCCGACTCTACAACCGATGCTGAAAGAAGAGGAGGACTGCAGTACGCCACGAACAGCGGGCGCAGCGCCGAACATCTCAGCACGGCACGACCAACATCAGCTTTCTCGCCACCACGTCCTTTTTAGGGCCACCAAAACACTAGAGTGTACAATTGGCGCCATTTGTCATGTGGCAAGCCTTTTGTCCGGTGTCGCACTTATTTATTTGATTTGATAAATCACTAATTTTTAATAATTGTTATACAATTGATATTATTATAATAACGTTTAGCCTCGGCAATAAATTAATTTTCACTCAGCAGAGAGCAGGGTGGCAGCACAGTGTTAGATTTACGACGCAATGGCTGTCGTGTTTACTTATTTATACAAGTTAAATTGCCAATGAGTTCTTTTGATTACGAAAAGGTTTAAAACAAGATGTTAAATAAAGTACACCACCTTACAATTGTGGTACTTAGATACTAAAAAGGTTTACATGAAAATTCAACTCTGTTGTTTTAAAAGTGTGTGTCAGTTTTGTCGGTTTCAGTCATAGGTTATCTTACAGTTACTTAATGTGTTAATAAATATGATTCATTAATCTTTGAAAGAAATTGGTGTTCAAAGTTCAGAGTGAGAGTTATATATATTGTAAAAAAAGTTAATCAGTTTTAGTTTTTAATTAATTATAATTTAATTCATACTTAACACAACCATGTTGTTAGTGTTATGGATCGTCAAGGTTTCTTCACTGTTGTTAATACGTTCATTTAATTTCAAAGATAGGGTTGCCGTCTCCTTTGGCGTCAGTTTCTTGTATTCAGTTTTTTATTTAATTATTAACTTTGAATCTTTGTTATTGTTTCTTCTTGAGTTATTGGAACTATTGCTTACTTATGGTACTCAATTTACTTTCATTTCTTTCTGATTTTCTTAGTTATTTGCTTTTAAAAGGTCTGCATCAACATAGCGTCTTCACCTCTGGATAGTTAATAATGGAATTTTTCGTTACATAACGGTCAAAATTATAATAACGTTCTGTTGTTGTGGCAACCGACTTAACTCTGATTGGTTAAGTACATTTGAAACTATTGTTATAAATCCTGGTTTTCTGTACAAAATGAATAAATATTTTATAATGACTATTATTCCTTGGGGATATTTCCTATCCTTGAAATATTAACATAGATGTCCCTATTTTCTTTCAAAAATCAATTTGACATCTCACAAGGCTGGTCTAGGCCATGTATTAATGTTTTTGTACAAAATTGATAATACTATGTTAATACATATTTTACTTATTTGTACTGTTTCTCACAATTCTGACATGTTATTCTTGTTAGTTAATTGTAATTACATAATTTACTTGGTATTATTATTCAGATACAATTTTTAATTGTTTACAATTGGTTTTCTGAACTTAGACAGCTATGTCATTTATAGGCCTAAACTGTAACATCTTAGAATTTCTTATTTTGTTCTATTTAAACATTATTTATTAAGTACATATGGTTTGCTTATTTTCATTTCGCACTTATTGGCTTTTGAATTACTGTGAAACTGTTTTACAATCTATTAATGTTATTATACTTGTACAAAATTATTTCTTATCTGATATTTTTCTTTCTATATATATAATAGTTATTAATTTGTTGCTTGTTAAGTTTGTGTCATTGCTAGTTTTATTCCTACTCCCATTTATCACACACCTATTTAACACTTAAATCTATTAACAAAATATAACATAGAAATAACTTAATTGTCTGTACATTGTTCAGCCATATTCCTTCTTATTAAATACAATTATTATATTGTATGTCATTACTTAAAATGTTCATACTACTCATCTCTTTATATTTTCATTACTTACATATAAAACACAAACATATTATTGTAAAGTTATGTTTTCTTGGTTTATACTCCTTTAAACATTAAACAAACAAATTAATTTTCTTTAAATTAACATCATAACAACTTTGGTGATTATTGTATCGACACCATCTATTCTATAAAGATAAACATTCTAGTTATTCTTTTAGTAATAGAATATGTTTTTCTATTTCTTACACCCACAACTACTCGATTATCAGTTGTTTATTTTAATATTCTCATCACTTCACTGTTTATTGTTACCACTCCCTACCTACTCTCACTCTTGGTTTCAATGATATTTTAAATATACATTTATAATTATTCTTTAACATTTTGTACCTTACTTTTTTATTATAGTAAGGTTCTTAACAACATACTTTATTTAATAATAAATGTCTTACTTATTTTTTTTTATGGTTAGTGTACTTTCTTTATTATTTGTTTTATTCATGGTTACTTATATATATTCTTTACTCATTGGTGTCTCTTATCATTGATTTGTCTTCTTAATTTCAGTAAATCTTTTCTCATCTTAATGTCTTTATCTGGCCAATCTCTGGGGTTGGGTCATAGTCATTTGTTTGTCAGTCTATTCTATTCTTTTAATGATTACTCTTGTTTACAAATCTTCTTTCTTCTTTCTTAACTTCACTTTATATTTTTTCTTCATTATTATTTATTAAATTATATTTATAGATACCCTATATGATCTGATTTCTGCAATGTTATATACTATATAAATCCGTAAGTGGTTGTTAGAAGGAAGAAGTGGGTAAGGTTATATTTTAATGCCCATTCAATAAATCAAATCATTGGGAATGACTGAGAATCACCCGAACAAATTAATGATGATGAAAATGATTAATAGAAATTTATAATTGAAATGTAATAATAAAATGTAACAAGGTAAAGAGTTAATAGAATTTGAAACTAAAATTTAAATTTGAAATTTTTGTAGATTGTATTCAGATGCAAATTAAATGTTTATTTTAATGGAATGAGGTTTGTATTATTTATGAATGTTTATGTTTTATTATATGGTACTATGTTAGAGTGTAGGAATTATCAACATGTATTCTGTATTTTACATTGTATAATTTTGTGTTAGTTGTATTTAGTGTAACTGAAGTAAGGTCATTCACCTGGGAATGAGACATCAGCTGATGACTGGTGTTAGAGATGTAGTATGTTTCTTGTAATTGATTCATGGATTCTTTTGTTAATTAATGTAATTAAAAAAAATTTTTTTTTTAATTTTTGTTATTTGCAGTATAGAATTTTATTTTGATTTTTAATGTTCACTATAGGTAGAGAAGGTGTCAGCTGATTCATGACGTTTATATTATGTTATATTTTGTAATCAAGTGTAGTTATATCTGAATTGATGCTAGGGATAAGTTGTTTATTTTATTTTGTTTATCATGAGGAGTTATAAGGAAAAATAAATTCATAAAGACTTTGAATTTTGAAAATTACGATTAAATTAATTAATTGAAAGAGATGATGTAAATTAACGTCAGTGTGAATCTTTGGTAAGGGACTTAGATTTATTTCAATAGTTGAGCAAAATCTAAATAATTTGATTTGATTTGAAATAATAATGTCAAACAAAAAATTAAAGCTTGAGAAATGGGAGTGAGTTTTATTTAAAGGTAAATATGAAATGTTTATGTGAATATTATATTAATGATGAGTATGTAGAGATCTTGTGTTTAAGCTAATAATGAATATGTGTACGCACCCAGTACTTTGCTAAAGGCAATCCAGTATATATGTAAGGGGAGATATATTGGTTGAGGATCTGGTATGGAATAAGGCCAGTTATGGAATTTTATTTGGAATGTTACAAGGTTAGGTGGTACTGTGGTAAGTACCTGTCCAACTTTACGGTGTTGGGATCTCGAACAGAGAAGTCCAGTAATGTCGTGCAGGTGCAGCCATAGTCGCCGAGCTAGGGGGGTAGTTTACCCATGATGTGTTAAAGAATTAAAGGGGGGTTGTTGGCACCATATCCTCACTGATCCTCTTAGGGTTAGCAATGAGAGTTTTTCTGTTTCGGCAGAAAACCTCTCATTGGGGGGGTATTGTAACGGGACAGAATGGGGTGATAGGTTTTAATTTAATTGTGAATGCGACGCACAAGAGTTACCCACACATGGGGCCTCAATCTTTGACAATAGACATTCCTTGTCGGGGCACCTAGTTACACATTCGGTCTGTCTGCCCTGCAATAAGCACCGTTTCCTGATGCTTTGGAATGTGCACTATTGCGCGGATGCTGGCTCGCACATGTGAATCCTCACGTATGCGGCTCGCTGGTCACTTAGAGTGAATATACTATACATCGTAATTAACAAATTATTGTGTGACGTGATGCCCTGTTAGCCAATCACAGAGCAAGTTGGTCAGCAGGAGAACATTTTTGGCCATCTTGAAGCGTTGTTTTGGCATCTGTCGATCTACAGCTGCGGCTCCGGCCGGTTCAGCATAAAGGCTCAGGAGCCGAAAATTTAATAAAACTTGTAAAAAATGTGAAACAACTCGAGTAAAACAGTGAAAATTTAACATTTTAAAGCAGTGAACGAATTTAACCAACAGAAACTTTTCGGACTAAAACAGTGCACAAACGAAACGGACGAATTACAACATCTGGTATTCAGGCGGCAAAAGGAAGTAACTGTAGGCCTATTTAAACACACTTTAATAAATATTAAAATTTTTAAGAAGAGCTCTAAATAGAATAAATGGGGGTAAAAGTATGAATGAACCGTGTTCGCAAATACTGGGTTGTCTTCCAATAGTTATAAAATAGTTTAAGTTGTCTCTTCAAGATATGTTTTATTTTGTTTTGAAATATTTTGTATGTTTAAAGAAACTAATAGTTTTTGTTAGAGAAGGAAAATGAATAACGAGTAAAGTCAAAAAGAATATAAAATAAATGTGGTTCGTATTGAATAAAAGTTGAGTTACAATAAATTAACAGTTACAATGAGAGTCGAGTTCATTAATAAAACATAACCCTAAATCACTTATAGGTATGAGTTCACATGAAGACTCTGAGACCCGATCCAGGTAAGGGATTTATGTATGTTTATTAAATATTATTTTGTGAAGAAAGATGTAAGTTCTCAATGGCGCGCTGGAACAGGGACAGTTTGTACAAATTCGAATTTTGTACAGACCATGTCTACTCGTAAATAAGTGATTTAGTGGTTGAGGCAGAGTACGTAAAAAATTATAAAAAACGATGTCATGTTAGAGAGTATGTTATACGTAAGTAATACCTATACTATTGAATAATACTTAATGAAGGTAAAATAAGGATTGTTAAAATATATGATAATTTCATAATTTAAAAATGGCAGGAAATAAAGAAAATGATATAAATGAAATAATTAATTTTAATGAATCAGCTGTCATGAGTGACCTGGGACTTCATTCAACTCCGAATGTGGGTCAAGAAAATAAAATAAAAGAATTAAGTATTACAGACGAATCAAATGTCACAGATGATTCGTGGATTCAAATAACCCCAATATCGACTAACAAAAATAATCAATCTGACAATAGTCATGTGATGAGATATTTGTGCGGCATGAATGCAATGTTGTGTGTTAAATTCGATGAACAGAATGTAAAATTCCATGAGTTAAAGGGTGACATAAATAATATTGACGAAAAATTTGATAAAGAGTTTGTATGATATGAAACAACAGAGTGTTAAGTTTGAAGATAATATTAATAAACATCTGAATGAGATTAACGAACGGTTAATGACATTTAAGGAACAAGTGATAGTCAGTAGAGGAACAGATTAAAAGTAAAGTAACTCAGATAGTAAATAAGAAAGTAAGTGACAGGGGTAGTAATATGATGACAAAAAATAGTGAAGAAATAATTAACAAGGTAAGTTACAGTTGTAAAAATGAATTAATAAGTAATAGTGATAAAATAGTTGAAAACGAGCTATCTGAGAGTGATATAATGAAAACAAATAGTGACGATGAAGTTTGTGGTGAAGTAGAATTTAATAACGAAGTGCTAGCGAGTGCTGATGAGATCGTGAGAGAGTGTGAAGAGAGGTTAGGTGGGCAAAGGGCAGATTTTTCCCAAATATATAGTGAAACAGGGTTTTCACCGTGGTGTTATGAGGACAAGGTTTCCTCCGGTAGTTGTGTGGAAGACAGGGTGTCTTCAAATAGTCCCTTAATTTTTTGTGGAGTTCTTGGAAGAGCCAAGAAGTATAGTAAGTTTGTTGCGCCCTTTGCATGGAATGAAGTAGGTCAGTGGTGTGGTGACAGGTATTGTGATGAAAGTGATTATGAGAGAGAGAGAGAGAATGATAGAGGTATTTAAGTTAAGTAGAAGTTATAAAGAGTTGATAGAGAGGTTAGAATTGAAGAAAATAGCCGATATTGTCGACTTACCTTGTGAAATAAAGATTGATGATTATCTTGGTGATACCACTGTAGATGACGAACACTTACCTTGTATTGTGTGGATATAGTAGAAGAATATGATAAAATAACTTACCTGATGTTGACCAAAAATACTAAGCGTGACTGGACCAAAAATACCAAAGTAAATGGGTTTTATGAGTTAATAGAGAAGAATAATCTGGTGCATTATTCTTGTGATAGAGGGGATAAATTAATATTCAAGGGTTATTATATAAATCATAATAATGATAGGAGTGTAATTAAAGACGATAATTGTTATATAAAAGTCAGACTGGTATACGATGATGGGGGTTAGAAACAGTGAATGAACATTTTAATTATTTTAGTTTATGGTGATGACCTGGCTAAATTATATAATGAGGTGTGGTAAACGATGAAATGATATGACGAAGAATTGTAAATAAATTTATAGTGAGATTAATTGTGTTTGTGGTGTAAAAGGTATTTTATGTAAACAATGCGTGTATGTAGTAGAAATTGATTTAATAATAATAATATTTTATCAAACTAAACAAATAATTGTGAAGTTTATAATGCAAATGAATTGTAATTGTTTTGGAGTAAGGTAATTAAAATAACTTGTGTTTTAAATAATAGATTGAATTAAATAATTTGAGATGAATTAATTAATAAATGTTGTCTAGATAAATTTTGATCATGAATTTAAATGATTTTATATGATTTGAACTGTATAATAATTAGTAAATGAGTAAAAATAAAATTATGTGTTCATTTGATGGAGTGATTGACCATATGTACATATAAATTTTAAAATGAAGTGAAATAAAGTAAAATGTTTGAATAATAAATTTTTAATGAATTTCAAAGGTTTAAATTAATGATGAAATTAATTTGAGGTAGTCAGGAATTTTCTAATGTAATTTTCAATGATCATATTAATATAAAATGTTGTAAAAGTTAGAGTTTGGGTGACAATAATTATTTCAATAAGGCAGTTAAGTCAGTCAGAGTTAATTTTAAATGGGTGTTAGACAAAATAAGAATTTCTGGAATAAAAATAATACAGAAACGGGTCAGTAGTAGGGACACAGTAGCGGTAGTGCATGTATGTAGAGAAAGGGAGAGTAATGTAATTGGAGAGTAAATAGATGGGGGTGAAATTTTGTTGTGAGGGTAGAGGTGTAAGGAGTCCTCAACGCAAGATGTTGTGGCGGGAGGTGAATAGTTTTAAATGGGGTTTGGCGGAGTTACCTGGGAGAGGCCAGGAATTAATAAGAGGATGAGTAAGGGAAGGGAACACACATCCTAGGTACAAAGAGAATATCAGGTATTTTGTAAAAAGAGGAGAATGATTTAAGTGGAGTTAGAGAATTTAATGGAGGTAAATATTGTTGAGAGATTGGTGTCATACTTGTAAGAAGACTCGATCGTTCACTGTAAGAGTGTAATGTGTATACTCTCGGCGTCTTACCCAGTCTTCGTCGCTCTTAAACGTACCTCACGCAGACTATGTCCGTCGCGAATGTACAAATAACCAGTTCCGAAATCCTTACCTGTCCTTATATTGTTTGTTTATTTCCCGAAAGGCGCCAAATTGTTTTCCAGAAAACAATTAAAAGGTTCGAACTTAGTTGGTCTCCTGTATGGTGAACTCGAATTCCACTTGTCTCTGGACGTGTTGCCAACATAAAATTCGAGTAAAGAATTCTATTCTCCGCTACTGAACACAACATACATAATACAATTTAAATAAACTGTGACGGCAGCGGTATGCGAACATCTGCTCTCCGGTACAAGTGGTAGACACGGCGAGCCAATCCGGCATCAGCATTCAGAGCGAACCAATCAGCGATCCCGGTGAGTGCATAAAACCAGCCTCGGGAGAAAAATTTGACACGCAATTCATCGCCACGGCATAAGACGCACTTTATCTCCTCTCCTCTCTTGGACGACATCAACGGGGAGTCAGCCGGAAGGAACAGCCGAAGAATAGAACCGGCGTTCTTGCGTCTTCGCCCTCCAGTTCCGCGCCAGCAATGGATTTCGCTGGGCCGGCAGCCGACTCTACAACCGATGCTGAAAGAAGAGGAGGACTGCAGTACGCCACGAACAGCGGGCGCAGCGCCGAACATCTCAGCACGGCACGACCAACATCAGCTTTCTCGCCACCACGTCCTTTTTAGGGCCACCAAAACACTAGAGTGTACAATTGGCGCCATTTGTCATGTGGCAAGCCTTTTGTCCGGTGTCGCACTTATTTATTTGATTTGATAAATCACTAATTTTTAATAATTGTTATACAATTGATATTATTATAATAACGTTTAGCCTCGGCAATAAATTAATTTTCACTCAGCAGAGAGCAGGGTGGCAGCACAGTGTTAGATTTACGACGCAATGGCTGTCGTGTTTACTTATTTATACAAGTTAAATTGCCAATGAGTTCTTTTGATTATGAAAAGGTTTAAAACAAGATGTTAAATAAAGTACACCACCTTACAATTGTGGTACTTAGATACTAAAAAGGTTTACATGAAAATTCAACTCTGTTGTTTTAAAAGTGTGTGTCAGTTTTGTCGGTTTCAGTCATAGGTTATCTTACAGTTACTTAATGTGTTAATAAATATGATTCATTAATCTTTGAAAGAAATTGGTGTTCAAAGTTCAGAGTGAGAGTTATATATATTGTAAAAAAAGTTAATCAGTTTTAGTTTTTAATTAATTATAATTTAATTCATACTTAACACAACCATGTTGTTAGTGTTATGGATCGTCAAGGTTTCTTCACTGTTGTTAATACGTTCATTTAATTTCAAAGATAGGGTTGCCGTCTCCTTTGGCGTCAGTTTCTTGTATTCAGTTTTTTATTTAATTATTAACTTTGAATCTTTGTTATTGTTTCTTCTTGAGTTGTTGGAACTATTGCTTACTTATGGTACTCAATTTACTTTCATTTCTTTCTGATTTTCTTAGTTATTTGCTTTTAAAAGGTCTGCATCAACATAGCGTCTTCACCTCTGGATAGTTAATAATGGAATTTTTCGTTACATAACGGTCAAAATTATAATAACGTTCTGTTGTTGTGGCAACCGACTTAACTCTGATTGGTTAAGTACATTTGAAACTATTGTTATAAATCCTGGTTTTCTGTACAAAATGAATAAATATTTTATAATGACTATTATTCCTTGGGGATATTTCCTATCCTTGAAATATTAACATAGATGTCCCTATTTTCTTTCAAAAATCAATTTGACATCTCACAAGGCTGGTCTAGGCCATGTATTAATGTTTTTGTACAAAATTGATAATACTATGTTAATACATATTTTACTTATTTGTACTGTTTCTCACAATTCTGACATGTTATTCTTGTTAGTTAATTGTAATTACATAATTTACTTGGTATTATTATTCAGATACAATTTTTAATTGTTTACAATTGGTTTTCTGAACTTAGACAGCTATGTCATTTATAGGCCTAAACTGTAACATCTTAGAATTTCTTATTTTGTTCTATTTAAACATTATTTATTAAGTACATATGGTTTGCTTATTTTCATTTCGCACTTATTGGCTTTTGAATTACTGTGAAACTGTTTTACAATCTATTAATGTTATTATACTTGTACAAAATTATTTCTTATCTGATATTTTTCTTTCTATATATAATAGTTATTAATTTGTTGCTTGTTAAGTTTGTGTCATTGCTAGTTTTATTCCTACTCCCATTTATCACACACCTATTTAACACTTAAATCTATTAACAAAATATAGCATAGAAATAACTTAATTGTCTGTACATTGTTCAGCCATATTCCTTCTTATTAAATACAATTATTATATTGTATGTCATTACTTAAAATTTCATACTACTCATCTCTTTATATTTTCATTACTTACATATAAAACACAAACATATTATTGTAAAGTTATGTTTTCTTGGTTTATACTCCTTTAAACATTAAACAAACAAATTAATTTTCTTTAAATTAACAACATAACAACTTTGGTGATTATTGTATCGACACCATCTATTCTATAAAGGTAAACATTCTAGTTATTCTTTTAGTAATAGAATATGTTTTTCTATTTCTTACACCCACAACTACTCGATTATCAGTTGTTTATTTTAATATTCTCATCACTTCACTGTTTATTGTTACCACTCCCTACCTACTCTCACTCTTGGTTTCAATGATATTTTAAATATACATTTATAATTATTCTTTAACATTTTGTACCTTACTTTTTTATTATAGTAAGGTTCTTAACAACATACTTTATTTAATAATAAATGTCTTACTTATTTTTTTTTATGGTTAGTGTACTTTCTTTATTATTTGTTTTATTCATGGTTACTTATATATATTCTTTACTCATTGGTGTCTCTTATCATTGATTTGTCTTCTTAATTTCAGTAAATCTTTTCTCATCTTAATGTCTTTATCTGGCCAATCTCTGGGGTTGGGTCATAGCCATTTGTTTGTCAGTCTATTCTATTCTTTTAATGATTACTCTTGTTTACAAATCTTCTTTCTTCTTTCTTAACTTCACTTTATATTTTTTCTTCATTATTATTTATTAAATTATATTTATAGATACCCTATATGATCTGATTTCTGCAATGTTATATACTATATAAATCCGTAAGTGGTTGTTAGAAGGAAGAAGGGGGTAAGGTTATATTTTAATGCCCATTCAATAAATCAAATCATTGGGAATGACTGAGAATCACCCGAACAAATTAATGATGATGAAAATGATTAATAGAAATTTATAATTGAAATGTAATAATAAAATGTAACAAGGTAAAGAGTTAATAGAATTTGAAACTAAAATTTAAATTTGAAATTTTTGTAAATTGTATTCAGATGCAAATTAAATGTTTATTTTAATGGAATGAGGTTTGTATTATTTATGAATGTTTATGTTTTATTATATGGTACTATGTTAGAGTGTAGGAATTATCAACATGTATTCTGTATTTTACATTGTATAATTTTGTGTTAGTTGTATTTAGTGTAACTGAAGTAAGGTCATTCACCTGGGAATGAGACATCAGCTGATGACTGGTGTTAGAGATGTAGTATGTTTCTTGTAATTGATTCATGGATTCTTTTGTTAATTAATGTAATTAAAAAAAATTTTTTTTTTAATTTTTGTTATTTGCAGTATAGAATTTTATTTTGATTTTTAATGTTCACTATAGGTAGAGAAGGTGTCAGCTGATTCATGACGTTTATATTATGTTATATTTTGTAATCAAGTGTAGTTATATCTGAATTGATGCTAGGGATAAGTTGTTTATTTTATTTTGTTTATCATGAGGAGTTATAAGGAAAAATAAATTCATAAAGACTTTGAATTTTGAAAATTACGATTAAATTAATTAATTGAAAGAGATGATGTAAATTAACGTCAGTGTGAATCTTTGGTAAGGGACTTAGATTTATTTCAATAGTTGAGCAAAATCTAAATAATTTGATTTGATTTGAAATAATAATGTCAAACAAAAAATTAAAGCTTGAGAAATGGGAGTGAGTTTTATTTAAAGGTAAATATGAAATGTTTATGTGAATATTATATTAATGATGAGTATGTAGAGATCTTGTGTTTAAGCTAATAATGAATATGTGTACGCACCCAGTACTTTGCTAAAGGCAATCCAGTATATATGTAAGGGGAGATATATTGGTTGAGGATCTGGTATGGAATAAGGCCAGTTATGGAATTTTATTTGGAATGTTACAAGGTTAGGTGGTACTGTGGTAAGTACCTGTCCAACTTTACGGTGTTGGGATCTCGAACAGAGAAGTCCAGTAATGTCGTGCAGGTGCAGCCATAGTCGCCGAGCTAGGGGGGTAGTTTACCCATGATGTGTTAAAGAATTAAAGGGGGGTTGTTGGCACCATATCCTCACTGATCCTCTTAGGGTTAGCAATGAGAGTTTTTCTGTTTCGGCAGAAAACCTCTCATTGGGGGGGTATTGTAACGGGACAGAATGGGGTGATAGGTTTTAATTTAATTGTGAATGCGACGCACAAGAGTTACCCACACATGGGGCCTCAATCTTTGACAATAGACATTCCTTGTCGGAGCACCTAGTTACACATTCGGTCTGTCTGCCCTGCAATAAGCACCGTTTCCTGATGCTTTGGAATGTGCACTATTGCGCGGATGCTGGCTCGCACATGTGAATCCTCACGTATGCGGCTCGCTGGTCACTTAGAGTGAATATACTATACATCGTAATTAACAAATTATTGTGTGACGTGATGCCCTGTTAGCCAATCACAGAGCAAGTTGGTCAGCAGGAGAACATTTTTGGCCATCTTGAAGCGTTGTTTTGGCATCTGTCGATCTACAGCTGCGGCTCCGGCCGGTTCAGCATAAAGGCTCAGGAGCCGAAAATTTAATAAAACTTGTAAAAAATGTGAAACAACTCGAGTAAAACAGTGAAAATTTAACATTTTAAAGCAGTGAACGAATTTAACCAACAGAAACTTTTCGGACTAAAACAGTGCACAAACGAAACGGACGAATTACAACATCTGGTATTCAGGCGGCAAAAGGAAGTAACTGTAGGCCTATTTAAACACACTTTAATAAATATTAAAATTTTTAAGAAGAGCTCTAAATAGAATAAATGGGGGTAAAAGTATGAATGAACCGTGTTCGCAAATACTGGGTTGTCTTCCAATAGTTATAAAATAGTTTAAGTTGTCTCTTCAAGATATGTTTTATTTTGTTTTGAAATATTTTGTATGTTTAAAGAAACTAATAGTTTTTGTTAGAGAAGGAAAATGAATAACGAGTAAAGTCAAAAAGAATATAAAATAAATGTGGTTCGTATTGAATAAAAGTTGAGTTACAATAAATTAACAGTTACAATGAGAGTCGAGTTCATTAATAAAACATAACCCTAAATCACTTATAGGTATGAGTTCACATGAAGACTCTGAGACCCGATCCAGGTAAGGGATTTATGTATGTTTATTAAATATTATTTTGTGAAGAAAGATGTAAGTTCTCAATGGCGCGCTGGAACAGGGACAGTTTGTACAAATTCGAATTTTGTACAGACCATGTCTACTCGTAAATAAGTGATTTAGTGGTTGAGGCAGAGTACGTAAAAAATTATAAAAAACGATGTCATGTTAGAGAGTATGTTAGTATACGTAAGTAATACCTATACTATTGAATAATACTTAATGAAGGTAAAATAAGGATTGTTAAAATATATAATTTATAAAATTATATAAAATTTCTTCACTGTTGTTAATACGTTCATTTAATTTCAAAGATAGGGTTGCCGTCTCCTTTGGCGTCAGTTTCTTGTATTCAGTTTTTTATTTAATTATTAACTTTGAATCTTTGTTATTGTTTCTTCTTGAGTTATTGGAACTATTGCTTACTTATGGTACTCAATTTACTTTCATTTCTTTCTGATTTTCTTAGTTATTTGCTTTTAAAAGGTCTGCATCAACATAGCGTCTTCACCTCTGGATAGTTAATAATGGAATTTTTCGTTACATAACGGTCAAAATTATAATAACGTTCTGTTGTTGTGGCAACCGACTTAACTCTGATTGGTTAAGTACATTTGAAACTATTGTTATAAATCCTGGTTTTCTGTACAAAATGAATAAATATTTTATAATGACTATTATTCCTTGGGGATATTTCCTATCCTTGAAATATTAACATAGATGTCCCTATTTTCTTTCAAAAATCAATTTGACATCTCACAAGGCTGGTCTAGGCCATGTATTAATGTTTTTGTACAAAATTGATAATACTATGTTAATACATATTTTACTTATTTGTACTGTTTCTCACAATTCTGACATGTTATTCTTGTTAGTTAATTGTAATTACATAATTTACTTGGTATTATTATTCAGATACAATTTTTAATTGTTTACAATTGGTTTTCTGAACTTAGACAGCTATGTCATTTATAGGCCTAAACTGTAACATCTTAGAATTTCTTATTTTGTTCTATTTAAACATTATTTATTAAGTACATATGGTTTGCTTATTTTCATTTCGCACTTATTGGCTTTTGAATTACTGTGAAACTGTTTTACAATCTATTAATGTTATTATACTTGTACAAAATTATTTCTTATCTGATATTTTTCTTTCTATATATATAATAGTTATTAATTTGTTGCTTGTTAAGTTTGTGTCATTGCTAGTTTTATTCCTACTCCCATTTATCACACACCTATTTAACACTTAAATCTATTAACAAAATATAACATAGAAATAACTTAATTGTCTGTACATTGTTCAGCCATATTCCTTCTTATTAAATACAATTATTATATTGTATGTCATTACTTAAAATGTTCATACTACTCATCTCTTTATATTTTCATTACTTACATATAAAACACAAACATATTATTGTAAAGTTATGTTTTCTTGGTTTATACTCCTTTAAACATTAAACAAACAAATTAATTTTCTTTAAATTAACATCATAACAACTTTGGTGATTATTGTATCGACACCATCTATTCTATAAAGATAAACATTCTAGTTATTCTTTTAGTAATAGAATATGTTTTTCTATTTCTTACACCCACAACTACTCGATTATCAGTTGTTTATTTTAATATTCTCATCACTTCACTGTTTATTGTTACCACTCCCTACCTACTCTCACTCTTGGTTTCAATGATATTTTAAATATACATTTATAATTATTCTTTAACATTTTGTACCTTACTTTTTTATTATAGTAAGGTTCTTAACAACATACTTTATTTAATAATAAATGTCTTACTTATTTTTTTTTATGGTTAGTGTACTTTCTTTATTATTTGTTTTATTCATGGTTACTTATATATATTCTTTACTCATTGGTGTCTCTTATCATTGATTTGTCTTCTTAATTTCAGTAAATCTTTTCTCATCTTAATGTCTTTATCTGGCCAATCTCTGGGGTTGGGTCATAGTCATTTGTTTGTCAGTCTATTCTATTCTTTTAATGATTACTCTTGTTTACAAATCTTCTTTCTTCTTTCTTAACTTCACTTTATATTTTTTCTTCATTATTATTTATTAAATTATATTTATAGATACCCTATATGATCTGATTTCTGCAATGTTATATACTATATAAATCCGTAAGTGGTTGTTAGAAGGAAGAAGTGGGTAAGGTTATATTTTAATGCCCATTCAATAAATCAAATCATTGGGAATGACTGAGAATCACCCGAACAAATTAATGATGATGAAAATGATTAATAGAAATTTATAATTGAAATGTAATAATAAAATGTAACAAGGTAAAGAGTTAATAGAATTTGAAACTAAAATTTAAATTTGAAATTTTTGTAGATTGTATTCAGATGCAAATTAAATGTTTATTTTAATGGAATGAGGTTTGTATTATTTATGAATGTTTATGTTTTATTATATGGTACTATGTTAGAGTGTAGGAATTATCAACATGTATTCTGTATTTTACATTGTATAATTTTGTGTTAGTTGTATTTAGTGTAACTGAAGTAAGGTCATTCACCTGGGAATGAGACATCAGCTGATGACTGGTGTTAGAGATGTAGTATGTTTCTTGTAATTGATTCATGGATTCTTTTGTTAATTAATGTAATTACAAAAAATTTTTTTTTTAATTTTTGTTATTTGCAGTATAGAATTTTATTTTGATTTTTAATGTTCACTATAGGTAGAGAAGGTGTCAGCTGATTCATGACGTTTATATTATGTTATATTTTGTAATCAAGTGTAGTTATATCTGAATTGATGCTAGGGATAAGTTGTTTATTTTATTTTGTTTATCATGAGGAGTTATAAGGAAAAATAAATTCATAAAGACTTTGAATTTTGAAAATTACGATTAAATTAATTAATTGAAAGAGATGATGTAAATTAACGTCAGTGTGAATCTTTGGTAAGGGACTTAGATTTATTTCAATAGTTGAGCAAAATCTAAATAATTTGATTTGACTTGAAATAATAATGTCAAACAAAAAATTAAAGCTTGAGAAATGGGAGTGAGTTTTATTTAAAGGTAAATATGAAATGTTTATGTGAATATTATATTAATGATGAGTATGTAGAGATCTTGTGTTTAAGCTAATAATGAATATGTGTACGCACCCAGTACTTTGCTAAAGGCAATCCAGTATATATGTAAGGGGAGATATATTGGTTGAGGATCTGGTATGGAATAAGGCCAGTTATGGAATTTTATTTGGAATGTTACAAGGTTAGGTGGTACTGTGGTAAGTACCTGTCCAACTTTACGGTGTTGGGATCTTGAACAGAGAAGTCCAGTAATGTCGTGCAGGTGCAGCCATAGTCGCCGAGCTAGGGGGGTAGTTTACCCATGATGTGTTAAAGAATTAAAGGGGGGTTGTTGGCACCATATCCTCACTGATCCTCTTAGGGTTAGCAATGAGAGTTTTTCTGTTTCGGCAGAAAACCTCTCATTGGGGGGGTATTGTAACGGGACAGAATGGGGTGATAGGTTTTAATTTAATTGTGAATGCGACGCACAAGAGTTACCCACACATGGGGCCTCAATCTTTGACAATAGACATTCCTTGTCGGGGCACCTAGTTACACATTCGGTCTGTCTGCCCTGCAATAAGCACCGTTTCCTGATGCTTTGGAATGTGCACTATTGCGCGGATGCTGGCTCGCACATGTGAATCCTCACGTATGCGGCTCGCTGGTCACTTAGAGTGAATATACTATACATCGTAATTAACAAATTATTGTGTGACGTGATGCCCTGTTAGCCAATCACAGAGCAAGTTGGTCAGCAGGAGAACATTTTTGGCCATCTTGAAGCGTTGTTTTGGCATCTGTCGATCTACAGCTGCGGCTCCAGCCGGTTCAGCATAAAGGCTCAGGAGCCGAAAATTTAATAAAACTTGTAAAAAATGTGAAACAACTCGAGTAAAACAGTGAAAATTTAACATTTTAAAGCAGTGAACGAATTTAACCAACAGAAACTTTTCGGACTAAAACAGTGCACAAACGAAACGGACGAATTACAACATCTGGTATTCAGGCGGCAAAAGGAAGTAACTGTAGGCCTATTTAAACACACTTTAATAAATATTAAAATTTTTAAGAAGAGCTCTAAATAGAATAAATGGGGGTAAAAGTATGAATGAACCGTGTTCGCAAATACTGGGTTGTCTTCCAATAGTTATAAAATAGTTTAAGTTGTCTCTTCAAGATATGTTTTATTTTGTTTTGAAATATTTTGTATGTTTAAAGAAACTAATAGTTTTTGTTAGAGAAGGAAAATGAATAACGAGTAAAGTCAAAAAGAATATAAAATAAATGTGGTTCGTATTGAATAAAAGTTGAGTTACAATAAATTAACAGTTACAATGAGAGTCGAGTTCATTAATAAAACATAACCCTAAATCACTTATAGGTATGAGTTCACATGAAGACTCTGAGACCCGATCCAGGTAAGGGATTTATGTATGTTTATTAAATATTATTTTGTGAAGAAAGATGTAAGTTCTCAATGGCGCGCTGGAACAGGGACAGTTTGTACAAATTCGAATTTTGTACAGACCATGTCTACTCGTAAATAAGTGATTTAGTGGTTGAGGCAGAGTACGTAAAAAATTATAAAAAACGATGTCATGTTAGAGAGTATGTTATACGTAAGTAATACCTATACTATTGAATAATACTTAATGAAGGTAAAATAAGGATTGTTAAAATATATGATAATTTCATAATTTAAAAATGGCAGGAAATAAAGAAAATGATATAAATGAAATAATTAATTTTAATGAATCAGCTGTCATGAGTGACCTGGGACTTCATTCAACTCCGAATGTGGGTCAAGAAAATAAAATAAAAGAATTAAGTATTACAGACGAATCAAATGTCACAGATGATTCGTGGATTCAAATAACCCCAATATCGACTAACAAAAATAATCAATCTGACAATAGTCATGTGATGAGATATTTGTGCGGCATGAATGCAATGTTGTGTGTTAAATTCGATGAACAGAATGTAAAATTCCATGAGTTAAAGGGTGACATAAATAATATTGACGAAAAATTTGATAAAGAGTTTGTATGATATGAAACAACAGAGTGTTAAGTTTGAAGATAATATTAATAAACATCTGAATGAGATTAACGAACGGTTAATGACATTTAAGGAACAAGTGATAGTCAGTAGAGGAACAGATTAAAAGTAAAGTAACTCAGATAGTAAATAAGAAAGTAAGTGACAGGGGTAGTAATATGATGACAAAAAATAGTGAAGAAATAATTAACAAGGTACGTTACAGTTGTAAAAATGAATTAATAAGTAATAGTGATAAAATAGTTGAAAACGAGCTATCTGAGAGTGATATAATGAAAACAAATAGTGACGATGAAGTTTGTGGTGAAGTAGAATTTAATAACGAAGTGCTAGCGAGTGCTGATGAGATCGTGAGAGAGTGTGAAGAGAGGTTAGGTGGGCAAAGGGCAGATTTTTCCCAAATATATAGTGAAACAGGGTTTTCACCGTGGTGTTATGAGGACAAGGTTTCCTCCGGTAGTTGTGTGGAAGACAGGGTGTCTTCAAATAGTCCCTTAATTTTTTGTGGAGTTCTTGGAAGAGCCAAGAAGTATAGTAAGTTTGTTGCGCCCTTTGCATGGAATGAAGTAGGTCAGTGGTCAGTGGTGTGGTGACAGGTATTGTGATGAAAGTGATTATGAGAGAGAGAGAGAGAGAGAATGATAGAGGTATTTAAGTTAAGTAGAAGTTATAAAGAGTTGATAGAGAGGTTAGAATTGAAGAAAATAGCCGATATTGTCGACTTACCTTGTGAAATAAAGATTGATGATTATCTTGGTGATACCACTGTAGATGACGAACACTTACCTTGTATTGTGTGGATATAGTAGAAGAATATGATAAAATAACTTACCTGATGTTGACCAAAAATACTAAGCGTGACTGGACCAAAAATACCAAAGTAAATGGGTTTTATGAGTTAATAGAGAAGAATAATCTGGTGCATTATTCTTGTGATAGAGGGGATAAATTAATATTCAAGGGTTATTATATAAATCATAATAATGATAGGAGTGTAATTAAAGACGATAATTGTTATATAAAAGTCAGACTGGTATACGATGATGGGGGTTAGAAACAGTGAATGAACATTTTAATTATTTTAGTTTATGGTGATGACCTGGCTAAATTATATAATGAGGTGTGGTAAACGATGAAATGATATGACGAAGAATTGTAAATAAATTTATAGTGAGATTAATTGTGTTTGTGGTGTAAAAGGTATTTTATGTAAACAATGCGTGTATGTAGTAGAAATTGATTTAATAATAATAATATTTTATCAAACTAAACAAATAATTGTGAAGTTTATAATGCAAATGAATTGTAATTGTTTTGGAGTAAGGTAATTAAAATAACTTGTGTTTTAAATAATAGATTGAATTAAATAATTTGAGATGAATTAATTAATAAATGTTGTCTAGATAAATTTTGATCATGAATTTAAATGATTTTATATGATTTGAACTGTATAATAACTAGTAAATGAGTAAAAATAAAATTATGTGTTCATTTGATGGAGTGATTGACCATATGTACATATAAATTTTAAAATGAAGTGAAATAAAGTAAAATGTTTGAATAATAAATTTTTAATGAATTTCAAAGGTTTAAATTAATGATGAAATTAATTTGAGGTAGTCAGGAATTTTCTAATGTAATTTTCAATGATCATATTAATATAAAATGTTGTAAAAGTTAGAGTTTGGGTGACAATAATTATTTCAATAAGGCAGTTAAGTCAGTCAGAGTTAATTTTAAATGGGTGTTAGACAAAATAAGAATTTCTGGAATAAAAATAATACAGAAACGGGTCAGTAGTAGGGACACAGTAGCGGTAGTGCATGTATGTAGAGAAAGGGAGAGTAATGTAATTGGAGAGTAAATAGATGGGGGTGAAATTTTGTTGTGAGGGTAGAGGTGTAAGGAGTCCTCAACGCAAGATGTTGTGGCGGGAGGTGAATAGTTTTAAATGGGGTTTGGCGGAGTTACCTGGGAGAGGCCAGGAATTAATAAGAGGATGAGTAAGGGAAGGGAACACACATCCTAGGTACAAAGAGAATATCAGGTATTTTGTAAAAAGAGGAGAATGATTTAAGTGGAGTTAGAGAATTTAATGGAGGTAAATATTGTTGAGAGATTGGTGTCATACTTGTAAGAAGACTCGATCGTTCACTGTAAGAGTGTAATGTGTATACTCTCGGCGTCTTACCCAGTCTTCGTCGCTCTTAAACGTACCTCACGCAGACTATGTCCGTCGCGAATGTACAAATAACCAGTTCCGAAATCCTTACCTGTCCTTATATTGTTTGTTTATTTCCCGAAAGGCGCCAAATTGTTTTCCAGAAAACAATTAAAAGGTTCGAACTTAGTTGGTCTCCTGTATGGTGAACTCGAATTCCACTTGTCTCTGGACGTGTTGCCAACATAAAATTCGAGTAAAGAATTCTATTCTCCGCTACTGAACACAACATACATAATACAATTTAAATAAACTGTGACGGCAGCGGTATGCGAACATCTGCTCTCCGGTACAAGTGGTAGACACGGCGAGCCAATCCGGCATCAGCATTCAGAGCGAACCAATCAGCGATCCCGGTGAGTGCATAAAACCAGCCTCGGGAGAAAAATTTGACACGCAATTCATCGCCACGGCATAAGACGCACTTTATCTCCTCTCCTCTCTTGGACGACATCAACGGGGAGTCAGCCGGAAGGAACAGCCGAAGAATAGAACCGGCGTTCTTGCGTCTTCGCCCTCCAGTTCCGCGCCAGCAATGGATTTCGCTGGGCCGGCAGCCGACTCTACAACCGATGCTGAAAGAAGAGGAGGACTGCAGTACGCCACGAACAGCGGGCGCAGCGCCGAACATCTCAGCACGGCACGACCAACATCAGCTTTCTCGCCACCACGTCCTTTTTAGGGCCACCAAAACACTAGAGTGTACAATTGGCGCCATTTGTCATGTGGCAAGCCTTTTGTCCGGTGTCGCACTTATTTATTTGATTTGATAAATCACTAATTTTTAATAATTGTTATACAATTGATATTATTATAATAACGTTTAGCCTCGGCAATAAATTAATTTTCACTCAGCAGAGAGCAGGGTGGCAGCACAGTGTTAGATTTACGACGCAATGGCTGTCGTGTTTACTTATTTATACAAGTTAAATTGCCAATGAGTTCTTTTGATTACGAAAAGGTTTAAAACAAGATGTTAAATAAAGTACACCACCTTACAATTGTGGTACTTAGATACTAAAAAGGTTTACATGAAAATTCAACTCTGTTGTTTTAAAAGTGTGTGTCAGTTTTGTCGGTTTCAGTCATAGGTTATCTTACAGTTACTTAATGTGTTAATAAATATGATTCATTAATCTTTGAAAGAAATTGGTGTTCAAAGTTCAGAGTGAGAGTTATATATATTGTAAAAAAAGTTAATCAGTTTTAGTTTTTAATTAATTATAATTTAATTCATACTTAACACAACCATGTTGTTAGTGTTATGGATCGTCAAGGTTTCTTCACTGTTGTTAATACGTTCATTTAATTTCAAAGATAGGGTTGCCGTCTCCTTTGGCGTCAGTTTCTTGTATTCAGTTTTTTATTTAATTATTAACTTTGAATCTTTGTTATTGTTTCTTCTTGAGTTATTGGAACTATTGCTTACTTATGGTACTCAATTTACTTTCATTTCTTTCTGATTTTCTTAGTTATTTGCTTTTAAAAGGTCTGCATCAACATAGCGTCTTCACCTCTGGATAGTTAATAATGGAATTTTTCGTTACATAACGGTCAAAATTATAATAACGTTCTGTTGTTGTGGCAACCGACTTAACTGGTTAAGTACATTTGAAACTATTGTTATAAATCCTGGTTTTCTGTACAAAATGAATAAATATTTTATAATGACTATTATTCCTTGGGGATATTTCCTATCCTTGAAATATTAACATAGATGTCCCTATTTTCTTTCAAAAATCAATTTGACATCTCACAAGGCTGGTCTAGGCCATGTATTAATGTTTTTGTACAAAATTGATAATACTATGTTAATACATATTTTACTTATTTGTACTGTTTCTCACAATTCTGACATGTTATTCTTGTTAGTTAATTGTAATTACATAATTTACTTGGTATTATTATTCAGATACAATTTTTAATTGTTTACAATTGGTTTTCTGAACTTAGACAGCTATGTCATTTATAGGCCTAAACTGTAACATCTTAGAATTTCTTATTTTGTTCTATTTAAACATTATTTATTAAGTACATATGGTTTGCTTATTTTCATTTCGCACTTATTGGCTTTTGAATTACTGTGAAACTGTTTTACAATCTATTAATGTTATTATACTTGTACAAAATTATTTCTTATCTGATATTTTTCTTTCTATATATAATAGTTATTAATTTGTTGCTTGTTAAGTTTGTGTCATTGCTAGTTTTATTCCTACTCCCATTTATCACACACCTATTTAACACTTAAATCTATTAACAAAATATAGCATAGAAATAACTTAATTGTCTGTACATTGTTCAGCCATATTCCTTCTTATTAAATACAATTATTATATTGTATGTCATTACTTAAAATTTCATACTACTCATCTCTTTATATTTTCATTACTTACATATAAAACACAAACATATTATTGTAAAGTTATGTTTTCTTGGTTTATACTCCTTTAAACATTAAACAAACAAATTAATTTTCTTTAAATTAACAACATAACAACTTTGGTGATTATTGTATCGACACCATCTATTCTATAAAGGTAAACATTCTAGTTATTCTTTTAGTAATAGAATATGTTTTTCTATTTCTTACACCCACAACTACTCGATTATCAGTTGTTTATTTTAATATTCTCATCACTTCACTGTTTATTGTTACCACTCCCTACCTACTCTCACTCTTGGTTTCAATGATATTTTAAATATACATTTATAATTATTCTTTAACATTTTGTACCTTACTTTTTTATTATAGTAAGGTTCTTAACAACATACTTTATTTAATAATAAATGTCTTACTTATTTTTTTTTATGGTTAGTGTACTTTCTTTATTATTTGTTTTATTCATGGTTACTTATATATATTCTTTACTCATTGGTGTCTCTTATCATTGATTTGTCTTCTTAATTTCAGTAAATCTTTTCTCATCTTAATGTCTTTATCTGGCCAATCTCTGGGGTTGGGTCATAGCCATTTGTTTGTCAGTCTATTCTATTCTTTTAATGATTACTCTTGTTTACAAATCTTCTTTCTTCTTTCTTAACTTCACTTTATATTTTTTCTTCATTATTATTTATTAAATTATATTTATAGATACCCTATATGATCTGATTTCTGCAATGTTATATACTATATAAATCCGTAAGTGGTTGTTAGAAGGAAGAAGGGGGTAAGGTTATATTTTAATGCCCATTCAATAAATCAAATCATTGGGAATGACTGAGAATCACCCGAACAAATTAATGATGATGAAAATGATTAATAGAAATTTATAATTGAAATGTAATAATAAAATGTAACAAGGTAAAGAGTTAATAGAATTTGAAACTAAAATTTAAATTTGAAATTTTTGTAAATTGTATTCAGATGCAAATTAAATGTTTATTTTAATGGAATGAGGTTTGTATTATTTATGAATGTTTATGTTTTATTATATGGTACTATGTTAGAGTGTAGGAATTATCAACATGTATTCTGTATTTTACATTGTATAATTTTGTGTTAATTGTATTTAGTGTAACTGAAGTAAGGTCATTCACCTGGGAATGAGACATCAGCTGATGACTGGTGTTAGAGATGTAGTATGTTTCTTGTAATTGATTCATGGATTCTTTTGTTAATTAATGTAATTAAAAAAATTTTTTTTTTTAATTTTTGTTATTTGCAGTATAGAATTTTATTTTGATTTTTAATGTTCACTATAGGTAGAGAAGGTGTCAGCTGATTCATGACGTTTATATTATGTTATATTTTGTAATCAAGTGTAGTTATATCTGAATTGATGCTAGGGATAAGTTGTTTATTTTATTTTGTTTATCATGAGGAGTTATAAGGAAAAATAAATTCATAAAGACTTTGAATTTTGAAAATTACGATTAAATTAATTAATTGAAAGAGATGATGTAAATTAACGTCATGTGAATCTTTGGTAAGGGACTTAGATTTATTTCAATAGTTGAGCAAAATCTAAATAATTTGATTTGATTTGAAATAATAATGTCAAACAAAAAATTAAAGCTTGAGAAATGGGAGTGAGTTTTATTTAAAGGTAAATATGAAATGTTTATGTGAATATTATATTAATGATGAGTATGTAGAGATCTTGTGTTTAAGCTAATAATGAATATGTGTACGCACCCAGTACTTTGCTAAAGGCAATCCAGTATATATGTAAGAGGAGATATATTGGTTGAGGATCTGGTATGGAATAAGGCCAGTTATGGAATTTTATTTGGAATGTTACAAGGTTAGGTGGTACTGTGGTAAGTACCTGTCCAACTTTACGGTGTTGGGATCTCGAACAGAGAAGTCCAGTAATGTCGTGCAGGTGCAGCCATAGTCGCCGAGCTAGGGGGGTAGTTTACCCATGATGTGTTAAAGAATTAAAGGGGGGTTGTTGGCACCATATCCTCACTGATCCTCTTAGGGTTAGCAATGAGAGTTTTTCTGTTTCGGCAGAAAACCTCTCATTGGGGGGGTATTGTAACGGGACAGAATGGGGTGATAGGTTTTAATTTAATTGTGAATGCGACGCACAAGAGTTACCCACACATGGGGCCTCAATCTTTGACAATAGACATTCCTTGTCGGAGCACCTAGTTACACATTCGGTCTGTCTGCCCTGCAATAAGCACCGTTTCCTGATGCTTTGGAATGTGCACTATTGCGCGGATGCTGGCTCGCACATGTGAATCCTCACGTATGCGGCTCGCTGGTCACTTAGAGTGAATATACTATACATCGTAATTAACAAATTATTGTGTGACGTGATGCCCTGTTAGCCAATCACAGAGCAAGTTGGTCAGCAGGAGAACATTTTTGGCCATCTTGAAGCGTTGTTTTGGCATCTGTCGATCTACAGCTGCGGCTCCGGCCGGTTCAGCATAAAGGCTCAGGAGCCGAAAATTTAATAAAACTTGTAAAAAATGTGAAACAACTCGAGTAAAACAGTGAAAATTTAACATTTTAAAGCAGTGAACGAATTTAACCAACAGAAACTTTTCGGACTAAAACAGTGCACAAACGAAACGGACGAATTACAACATCTGGTATTCAGGCGGCAAAAGGAAGTAACTGTAGGCCCATTTAAACACACTTTAATAAATATAAAAAATTTTTAAGAAGAGCTCTAAATAGAATAAATGGGGGTAAAAGTATGAATGAACCGTGTTCGCAAATACTGGGTTGTCTTCCAATAGTTATAAAATAGTTTAAGTTGTCTCTTCAAGATACGTTTTATTTTGTTTTGAAATATTTTGTATGTTTAAAGAAACTAATAGTTTTTGTTAGAGAAGGAAAATGAATAACGAGTAAAGTCAAAAAGAATATAAAATAAATGTGGTTCGTATTGAATAAAAGTTGAGTTACAATAAATTAACAGTTACAATGAGAGTCGAGTTCATTAATAAAACATAACCCTAAATCACTTATAGGTACGAGTTCACATGAAGACTCTGAGACCCGATCCAGGTAAGGGATTTATGTATGTTTATTAAATATTATTTTGTGAAGAAAGATGTAAGTTCTCAATGGCGCGCTGGAACAGCGACAGTTTGTACAAATTCGAATTTTGTACAGACCATGTCTACTCGTAAATAAGTGATTTAGTGGTTGAGGCAGAGTACGTAAAAAAATTACAAAAAACGATGTCATGTTAGAGAGTATGTTATACGTAAGTAATACCTATACTATTGAATAATACTTAATGAAGGTAAATAAGGATTGTTAAAATATATGATAATTTCATAATTTAAAAATGGCAGGAAATAAAGAAAATGATATAAATGAAATAATTAATTTTAATGAATCAGCTGTCATGAGTGACCTGGGACTTCATTCAACTCCGAATGTGGGTCAAGAAAATAAAATAAAAGAATTAAGTATTACAGACGAATCAAATGTCACAGATGATTCATGGATTCAAATAACCCCAATATCGACTAACAAAAATAATCAATCTGACAATAGTCATGTGATGAGATATTTGTGCGGCATGAATGCAATGTTGTGTGTTAAATTCGATGAACAGAATGTAAAATTCCATGAGTTAAAGGGTGACATAAATAATATTGACGAAAAATTTGATAAAGAGTTTGTATGATATGAAACAACAGAGTGTTAAGTTTGAAGATAATATTAATAAACATCTGAATGAGATTAACGAACGGTTAATGACATTTAAGGAACAAGTGATAGTCAGTAGAGGAACAGATTAAAAGTAAAGTAACTCAGATAGTAAATAAGAAAGTAAGTGACAGGGGTAGTAATATGATGACAAAAAATAGTGAAGAAATAATTAACAAGGTAAGTTACAGTTGTAAAAATGAATTAATAAGTAATAGTGATAAAATAGTTGAAAACGAGCTATCTAAGAGTGATATAATGAAAACAAATAGTGACGATGAAGTTTGTGGTGAAGTAGAATTTAATAACGAAGTGTTAGCGAGTGCTGATGAGATCGTGAGAGAGTGTGAAGAGAGATTAGGTGGGCAAAGGCAGATTTTTCCCAAATATATAGTGAAACAGGGTTTTCACCATGGTGTTATGAGGACAAGGTTTCCTCCGGTAGTTGTGTGGAAGACAGGGTGTCTTCAAATAGTCCCTTAATTTTTTGTGGAGTTCTTGGAAGAGCCAAGAAGTATAGTAAGTTTGTTGCGCCCTTTGCATGGAATGAAGTAGGTCAGTGGTCAGTGGTGTGGTGACAGGTATTGTGATGAAAGTGATTATGAGAGAGAGAGAGAGAGAGAATGATAGAGGTATTTAAGTTAAGTAGAAGTTATAAAGAGTTAATAGAGAGGTTAGAATTGAAGAAAATAGCCGATATTGTCGACTTACCTTGTGAAATAAAGATTGATGATTATTTTGATGATACCACTGTAGATGACGAACACTTACCTTGTATTGTGTGGATATAGTAGAAGAATATGATAAAATAACTTACCTGATGTTGACCAAAAATACTAAGCGTGACTGGACCAAAAATACCAAAGTAAATGGGTTTTATGAGTTAATAGAGAAGAATAATCTGGTGCATTATTCTTGTGATAGAGGGGATAAATTAATATTCAAGGGTTATTATATAAATCATAATAATGATAGGAGTGTAATTAAAGACGATAATTGTTATATAAAAGTCAGACTGGTATACGATGATGGGGGTTAGAAACAGTGAATGAACATTTTAATTATTTTAGTTTATGGTGATGACCTGGCTAAATTATATAATGAGGTGTGGTAAACGATGAAATGATATGACGAAGAATTGTAAATAAATTTATAGTGAGATTAATTGTGTTTGTGGTGTAAAAGGTATTTTATGTAAACAATGCGTGTATGTAGTAGAAATTGATTTAATAATAATAATATTTTATCAACTAAACAAATAATTGTGAAGTTTATAATGCAAATGAATTGTAATTGTTTTGGAGTAAGGTAATTAAAATAACTTGTGTTTTAAATAATAGATTGAATTAAATAATTTGAGATGAATTAATTAATAAATGTTGTCTAGATAAATTTTGATCATGAATTTAAATGATTTTATATGATTTGAACTGTATAATAACTAGTAAATGAGTAAAAATAAAATTATGTGTTCATTTGATGGAGTGATTGACCATATGTACATATAAATTTTAAAATGAAGTGAAATAAAGTAAAATGTTTGAATAATAAATTTTTAATGAATTTCAAAGGTTTAAATTAATGATGAAATTAATTTGAGGTAGTCAGGAATTTTCTAATGTAATTTTCAATGATCATATTAATATAAAATGTTGTAAAAGTTAGAGTTTGGGTGACAATAATTATTTCAATAAGGCAGTTAAGTCAGTCAGAGTTAATTTTAAATGGGTGTTAGACAAATAAGAATTTCTGGAATAAAAATAATACAGAAACGGGTCAGTAGTAGGGACACAGTAGCGGTAGTGCATGTATGTAGAGAAAGGGAGAGTAATGTAATTGGAGAGTAAATAGATGGGGGTGAAATTTTGTTGTGAGGGTAGAGGTGTAAGGAGTCCTCAACGCAAGACGTTGTGGCGGGAGGTGAATAGTTTTAAATGGGGTTTGCGGAGTTACCTGGGAGAGGCCAGGAATTAATAAGAGGATGAGTAAGGGAAGGGAACACACATCCTAGGTACAAAGAGAATATCAGGTATTTTGTAAAAAGAGGAGAATGATTTAAGTGGAGTTAGAGAATTTAATGGAGGTAAATATTGTTGAGAGATTGGTGTCATACTTGTAAGAAGACTCGATCGTTCACTGTAAGAGTGTAATGTGTATACTCTCGGCGTCTTACCCAGTCTTCGTCGCTCTTAAACGTACCTCACGCAGACTATGTCCGTCGCGAATGTACAAATAACCAGTTCCGAAATCCTTACCTGTCCTTATATTGTTTGTTTATTTCCCGAAAGGCGCCAAATTGTTTTCCAGAAAACAATTAAAAGGTTCGAACTTAGTTGGTCTCCTGTATGGTGAACTCGAATTCCACTTGTCTCTGGACGTGTTGCCAACATAAAATTCGAGTAAAGAATTCTATTCTCCGCTACTGAACACAACATACATAATACAATTTAAATAAACTGTGACGGCAGCGGTATGCGAACATCTGCTCTCCGGTACAAGTGGTAGACACGGCGAGCCAATCCGGCATCAGCATTCAGAGCGAACCAATCAGCGATCCCGGTGAGTGCATAAACCAGCCTCGGGAGAAAAATTTGACACGCAATTCATCGCCACGGCATAAGACGCACTTTATCTCCTCTCCTCTCTTGGACGACATCAACGGGGAGTCAGCCGGAAGGAACGGCCGAAGAATAGAACCGGCGTTCTTGCGTCTTCGCCCTCCATTTCCGCGCCAGCAATGGATTTCGCTGGGCCGGCAGCCGACTCTACAACCGATGCTGAAAGAAGAGGAGGACTGCAGTACGCCACGAACAGCGGGCGCAGCGCCGAACATCTCAGCACGGCACGACCAACATCAGCTTTCTCGCCACCACGTCCTTTTTAGGGCCACCAAAACACTAGAGTGTACAATTGGCGCCATTTGTCATGCGGCAAGCCTTTTGTCCGGTGTCGCACTTATTTATTTGATTTGATAACTCACTAATTTTTAATAATTGTTGTACAATTGATATTATTATAATAACGTTTAGCCTCGGCAATAAATTAATTTTCACTCAGCAGAGAGCAGGGTGGCAGCACAGTGTTAGATTTACGACGCAATGGCTGTCGTGTTTACTTATTTATACAAGTTAAATTGCCAATGAGTTCTTTTGATTACGAAAAGGTTTAAAACAAGATGTTAAATAAAGTACACCACCTTACAATTGTGGTACTTAGATACTAAAAAGGTTTACATGAAAATTCAACTCTGTTGTTTTAAAAGTGTGTGTCAGTTTTGTCGGTTTCAGTCATAGGTTATCTTACAGTTACTTAATGTGTTAATAAATATGATTCATTAATCTTTGAAAGAAATTGGTGTTCAAAGTTCAGAGTGAGAGTTATATATATTGTAAAAAAAGTTAATCAGTTTTAGTTTTTAATTAATTATAATTTAATTCATACTTAACACAACCATGTTGTTAGTGTTATGGATCGTCAAGGTTTCTTCACTGTTGTTAATACATTCATTTAATTTCAAAGATAGGGTTGCCGTCTCCTTTGGCGTCAGTTTCTTGTATTCAGTTTTTTATTTAATTATTAACTTTGAATCTTTGTTATTGTTTCTTCTTGAGTTATTGGAACTATTGCTTACTTATGGTACTCAATTTACTTTCATTTCTTTCAGATTTTCTTAGTTATTTGCTTTAAAAGGTCCGCATCAACATAGCGTCTTCACCTCTGGATAGTTAATAATGGAATTTTTCGTTACATAACGGTCAAAATTATAATAACGTTCTGTTGTTGTGGCAACCGACTTAACTCTGATTGGTTAAGTACATTTGAAACTATTGTTATAAATCCTGGTTTTCTGTACAAAATGAATAAATATTTTATAATGACTATTATTCCTTGGGGATATTTCCTATCCTTGAAATATTAACATAGATGTCCCTATTTTCTTTCAAAAATCAATTTGACATCTCACAAGGCTGGTCTAGGCCATGTATTAATGTTTTTGTACAAAATTGATAATACTATGTTAATACATATTTTACTTATTTGTACTGTTTCTCACAATTCTGACATGTTATTCTTGTTAGTTAATTGTAATTACATAATTTACTTGGTATTATTATTCAGATACAATTTTTAATTGTTTACAATTGGTTTTCTGAACTTAGACAGCTATGTCATTTATAGGCCTAAACTGTAACATCTTAGAATTTCTTATTTTGTTCTATTTAAACATTATTTATTAAGTACATATGGTTTGCTTATTTTCATTTCGCACTTATTGGCTTTTGAATTACTGTGAAACTGTTTTACAATCTATTAATGTTATTATACTTTTACAAAATTATTTCTTATTTCTTATCTGATATTTTTCTTTCTATATATATATAATAGTTATTAATTTGTTGCTTGTTAAGTTTGTGTCATTGCTAGTTTTATTCCTACTCCCATTTCTCACACACCTATTTAACACTTAAATCTATTAACAAAATATAACATAGAAATAACTTAATTGTCTGTACATTGTTGAGCCATATTCCTTCTTATTAAATACAATTATTATATTGTATGTCATTACTTAAAATGTTCATACTACTCATCTCTTTATATTTTCATTACTTACATATAAAACACAAACATATTATTGTAAAGTTATGTTTTCTTGGTTTATACTCCTTTAAATATTAAACAAACAAATTAATTTTCTTTAAATTAACAACATAACAACTTTGGTGATTATTGTATCGACACCATCTATTCTATAAAGATAAACATTCTAGTTATTCTTTTAGTAATAGAATATGTTTTTCTATTTCTTACACCCACAACTACTCGATTATCAGTTGTTTATTTTAATATTCTCATCACTTCACTGTTTATTGTTACCACTCCCTACCTACTCTCACTCTTGGTGTCAATGATATTTTAAATATACATTTATAATTATTCTTTAACATTTTGTACCTTACTTTTTTATTATAGTAAGGTTCTTAACAACATACTTTATTTAATAATAAATGTCTTACTTATTTTTTTTTATGGTTAGTGTACTTTCTTTATTATTTGTTTTATTCATGGTTACTTATATATATTCTTTACTCATTGGTGTCTCTTATCATTGATTTGTCTTCTTAATTTCAGTAAATCTTTTCTCATCTTAATGTCTTTATCTGGCCAATCTCTGGGGTTGGGTCATAGTCATTTGTTTGTCAGTCTATTCTATTCTTTTAATGATTACTCTTGTTTACAAATCTTCTTTCTTCTTTCTTAACTTCACTTTATATTTTTTCTTCATTATTATTTATTAAATTATATTTATAGATACCCTATATGATCTGATTTCTGCAATGTTATATACTATATAAATCCGTAAGTGGTTGTTAGAAGGAAGAAGGGGGTAAGGTTATATTTTAATGCCCATTCAATAAATCAAGTCATTGGGAATGACTGAGAATCACCCGAACAAATTAATGATGATGAAAATGATTAATAGAAATTTATAATTGAAATGTAATAATAAAATGTAACAAGGTAAAGAGTTAATAGAATTTGAAACTAAAATTTAAATTTGAAATTTTTGTAAATTGTATTCAGATGCAAATTAAATGTTTATTTTAATGGAATGAGGTTTGTATTATTTATGAATGTTTATGTTTTATTATATGGTACTATGTTAGAGTGTAGGAATTATCAACATGTATTCTGTATTTTACATTGTATAATTTTGTGTTAGTTGTATTTAGTGTAACTGAAGTAAGGTCATTCACCTGGGAATGAGACATCAGCTGATGACTGGTGTTAGAGATGTAGTATGTTTCTTGTAATTGATTCATGGATTCTTTTGTTAATTAATGTAATTAAAAAAATTTTTTTTTTAATTTTTGTTATTTGCAGTATAGAATTTTATTTTGATTTTTAATGTTCACTATAGGTAGAGAAGGTGTCAGCTGATTCATGATGTTTATATTATGTTATATTTTGTAATCAAGTGTAGTTATATCTGAATTGATGCTAGGGATAAGTTGTTTATTTTATTTTGTTTATCATGAGGAGTTATAAGGAAAAATAAATTCATAAAGACTTTGAATTTTGAAAATTACGATTAAATTAATTAATTGAAAGAGATGATGTAAATTAACGTCAGTGTGAATCTTTGGTAAGGGACTTAGATTTATTTCAATAGTTGAGCAAAATCTAAATAATTTGATTTGATTTGAAATAATAATGTCAAACAAAAAATTAAACCTTGAGAAATGGGAGTGAGTTTTATTTAAAGGTAAATATGAAATGTTTATGTGAATATTATATTAATGATGAGTATGTAGAGATCTTGTGTTTAAGCTAATAATGAATATGTGTACGCACCCAGTACTTTGCTAAAGGCAATCCAGTATATATGTAAGGGGAGATATATTGGTTGAGGATCTGGTATGGAATAAGGCCAGTTATGGAATTTTATTTGGAATGTTACAAGGTTAGGTGGTACTGTGGTAAGTACCTGTCCAACTTTACGGTGTTGGGATCTCGAACAGAGAAGTCCAGTAATGTCGTGCAGGTGCAGCCATAGTCGCCGAGCTAGGGGGGTAGTTTACCCATGATGTGTTAAAGAATTAAAGGGGGGTTGTTGGCACCATATCCTCACTGATCCTCTTAGGGTTAGCAATGAGAGTTTTTCTGTTTCGGCAGAAAACCTCTCATTGGGGGGGTATTGTAACGGGACAGAATGGGGTGATAGGTTTTAATTTAATTGTGAATGCGACGCACAAGAGTTACCCACACATGGGGCCTCAATCTTTGACAATAGACATTCCTTGTCGGGGCACCTAGTTACACATTCGGTCTGTCTGCCCTGCAATAAGCACCGTTTCCTGATGCTTTGGAATGTGCACTATTGCGCGGATGCTGGCTCGCACATGTGAATCCTCACGTATGCGGCTCGCTGGTCACTTAGAGTGAATATACTATACATCGTAATTAACAAATTATTGTGTGACGTGATGCCCTGTTAGCCAATCACAGAGCAAGTTGGTCAGCAGGAGACATTTTTGGCCATCTTGAAGCGTTGTTTTGGCATCTGTCGATCTACAGCTGCGGCTCCGGCCGGTTCAGCATAAAGGCTCAGGAGCCGAAAATTTAATAAAACTTGTAAAAAATGTGAAACAACTCGAGTAAAACAGTGAAAATTTAACATTTTAAAGCAGTGAACGAATTTAACCAACAGAAACTTTTCGGACTAAAACAGTGCACAAACGAAACGGACGAATTACAACATCTGGTATTCAGGCGGCAAAAGGAAGTAACTGTAGGCCTATTTAAACACACTTTAATAAATATAAAAAATTTTTAAGAAGAGCTCTAAATAGAATAAATGGGGGTGAAAGTATGAATGAACCGTGTTCGCAAATACTGGGTTGTCTTCCAATAGTTATAAAATAGTTTAAGTTGTCTCTTCAAGATATGTTTTATTTTGTTTTGAAATATTTTGTATGTTTAAAGAAACTAATAGTTTTTGTTAGAGAAGGAAAATGAATAACGAGTAAAGTCAAAAAGAATATAAAATAAATGTGGTTCGTATTGAATAAAAGTTGAGTTACAATAAATTAACAGTTACAATGAGAGTCGAGTTCATTAATAAAACATAACCCTAAATCACTTATAGGTACGAGTTCACATGAAGACTCTGAGACCCGATCCAGGTAAGGGATTTATGTATGTTTATTAAATATTATTTTGTGAAGAAAGATGTAAGTTCTCAATGGCGCGCTGGAACAGCGACAGTTTGTACAAATTCGAATTTTGTACAGACCATGTCTACTCGTAAATAATTGATTTAGTGGTTGAGGCAGAGTACGTAAAAAATTACAAAAAACGATGTCATGTTAGAGAGTATGTTATACGTAAGTAATACCTATACTATTGAATAATACTTAATGAAGGTAAAATAAGGATTGTTAAAATATATGATAATTTCATAATTTAAAAATGGCAGGAAATAAAGAAAATGATATAAATGAAATAATTAATTTTAATGAATCAGCTGTCATGAGTGACCTGGGACTTCATTCAACTCCGAATGTGGGTCAAGAAAATAAAATAAAAGAATTAAGTATTACAGACGAATCAAATGTCACAGATGATTCGTGGATTCAAATAACCCCAATATCGACTAACAAAAATAATCAATCTGACAATAGTGATGTGATGAGATATTTGTGCGGCATGAATGCAATGTTGTGTGTTAAATTCGATGAACAGAATGTAAAATTCCATGAGTTAAAGGGTGACAAATAATATTGACGAAAAATTTGATAAAGAGTTTGTATGATATGAAACAACAGAGTGTTAAGTTTGAAGATAATATTAATAAACATCTGAATGAGATTAACGAACGGTTAATGACATTTAAGGAACAAGTGATAGTCAGTAGAGGAACAGATTAAAAGTAAAGTAACTCAGATAGTAAATAAGAAAGTAAGTGACAGGGGTAGTAATATGATGACAAAAAATAGTGAAGAAATAATTAACAAGGTAAGTTACAGTTGTAAAAATGAATTAATAAGTAATAGTGATAAAATAGTTGAAAACGAGCTATCTAAGAGTGATATAATGAAAACAAATAGTGACGATGAAGTTTGTGGTGAAGTAGAATTTAATAACGAAGTGTTAGCGAGTGCTGATGAGATCGTGAGAGAGTGTGAAGAGAGGTTAGGTGGGCAAAGGGCAGATTTTTCCCAAATATATAGTGAAACAGGGTTTTCACCGTGGTGTTATGAGGACAAGGTTTCCTCCGGTAGTTGTGTGGAAGACAGGGTGTCTTCAAATAGTCCCTTAATTTTTTGTGGAGTTCTTGGAAGAGCCAAGAAGTATAGTAAGTTTGTTGCGCCCTTTGCATGGAATGAAGTAGGTCAGTGGTCAGTGGTGTGGTGACAGGTATTGTGATGAAAGTGATTATGAGAGAGAGAGAGAGAGAATGATAGAGGTATTTAAGTTAAGTAGAAGTTATAAAGAGTTGATAGAGAGGTTAGAATTGAAGAAAATAGCCGATATTGTCGACTTACCTTGTGAAATAAAGATTGATGATTATTTTGGTGATACCACTGTAGATGACGAACACTTACCTTGTATTGTATGGATATAGTAGAAGAATATGATAAAATAACTTACCTGATGTTGACCAAAAATACTAAGCGTGACTGGACCAAAAATACCAAAGTAAATGGGTTTTATGAGTTAATAGAGAAGAATAATCTGGTGCATTATTCTTGTGATAGAGGGGATAAATTAATATTCAAGGGTTATTATATAAATCATAATAATGATAGGAGTGTAATTAAAGACGATAATTGTTATATAAAAGTCAGACTGGTATACGATGATGGGGGTTAGAAACAGTGAATGAACATTTTAATTATTTTAGTTTATGGTGATGACCTGGCTAAATTATATAATGAGGTGTGGTAAACGATGAAATGATATGACGAAGAATTGTAAATAAATTTATAGTGAGATTAATTGTGTTTGTGGTGTAAAAGGTATTTTATGTAAACAATGCGTGTATGTAGTAGAAATTGATTTAATAATAATAATATTTTATCAAACTAAACAAATAATTGTGAAGTTTATAATGCAAATGAATTGTAATTGTTTTGGAGTAAGGTAATTAAAATAACTTGTGTTTTAAATAATAGATTGAATTAAATAATTTGAGATGAATTAATTAATAAATGTTGTCTAGATAAATTTTGATCATGAATTTAAATGATTTTATATGATTTGAACTGTATAATAACTAGTAAATGAGTAAAAATAAAATTATGTGTTCATTTGATGGAGTGATTGACCATATGTACATATAAATTTTAAAATGAAGTGAAATAAAGTAAAATGTTTGAATAATAAATTTTTAATGAATTTCAAAGGTTTAAATTAATGATGAAATTAATTTGAGGTAGTCAGGAATTTTCTAATGTAATTTTCAATGATCATATTAATATAAAATGTTGTAAAAGTTAGAGTTTGGGTGACAATAATTATTTCAATAAGGCAGTTAAGTCAGTCAGAGTTAATTTTAAATGGGTGTTAGACAAAATAAGAATTTCTGGAATAAAAATAATACAGAAACGGGTCAGTAGTAGGGACACAGTAGCGGTAGTGCATGTATGTAGAGAAAGGGAGAGTAATGTAATTGGAGAGTAAATAGATGGGGGTGAAATTTTGTAGTGAGGGTAGAGGTGTAAGGAGTCCTCAACGCAAGACGTTGTGGCGGGAGGTGAATAGTTTTAAATGGGGTTTGGCGGAGTTACCTGGGAGAGGCCAGGAATTAATAAGAGGATGAGTAAGGGAAGGGAACACACATCCTAGGTACAAAGAGAATATCAGGTATTTTGTAAAAAGAGGAGAATGATTTAAGTGGAGTTAGAGAATTTAATGGAGGTAAATATTGTTGAGAGATTGGTGTCATACTTGTAAGAAGACTCGATCGTTCACTGTAAGAGTGTAATGTGTATACTCTCGACGTCTTACCCAGTCTTCGTCGCTCTTAAACGTACCTCACGCAGACTATGTCCGTCGCGAATGTACAAATAACCAGTTCCGAAATCCTTACCTGTCCTTATATTGTTTGTTTATTTCCCGAAAGGCGCCAAATTGTTTTCCAGAAAACAATTAAAAGGTTCGAACTTAGTTGGTCTCCTATATGGTGAACTCGAATTCCACTTGTCTCTGGACGTGTTGCCAACATAAAATTCGAGTAAAGAATTCTATTCTCCGCTACTGAACACAACATACATAATACAATTTAAATAAACTGTGACGGCAGCGGTATGCGAACATCTGCTCTCCGGTACAAGTGGTAGACACGGCGAGCCAATCCGGCATCAGCATTCAGAGCGAACCAATCAGCGATCCCGGTGAGTGCATAAAACCAGCCTCGGGAGAAAAATTTGACACGCAATTCATCGCCACGGCATAAGACGCACTTTATCTCCTCTCCTCTCTTGGACGACATCAACGGGGAGTCAGCCGGAAGGAACGGCCGAAGAATAGAACCGGCGTTCTTGCGTCTTCGCCCTCCAGTTCTGCGCCAGCAATGGATTTCGCTGGGCCGGCAGCCGACTCTACAACCGATGCTGAAAGAAGAGGAGGACTGCAGTACGCCACGAACAGCGGGCGCAGCGCCGAACATCTCAGCACGGCACGACCAACATCAGCTTTCTCGCCACCACGTCCTTTTTAGGGCCACCAAAACACTAGAGTGTACAATTGGCGCCATTTGTCATGCGGCAAGCCTTTTGTCCGGTGACAAAACACAGGACAGTTAGTAAAGATTCGTACTTATTTATTTGATTTGATAACTCACTAATTTTTAATAATTGTTGTACAATTGATATTATTATAATAACGTTTAGCCTCGGCAATAAATTAATTTTCACTCAGCAGAGAGCAGGGTGGCAGCACAGTGTTAGATTTACGACGCAATGGCTGTCGTGTTTACTTATTTATACAAGCTAAATTGCCAATGAGTTCTTTTCATTACAAAAAGGTTTAAAACAAGATGTTAAATAAAGTACACCACCTTACAATTGTGGTACTTTGATACTAAAAAGGTTTACATGAAAATTCAACTCTGTTGTTTTAAAAGTGTGTCAGTTTTGTCGGTTTCAGTCATAGGTTATCTTACAGTTACTTAATGTGTTAATAAATATGATTCATTAATCTTTGAAAGAAATTGGTGTTCAAAGTTCAGAGTGAGAGTTATATATATTGTAAAAAAAGTTAATCAGTTTTAGTTTTTAATTAATTATAATTTAATTCATACTTAACACAACCATGTTGTTAGTGTTATGGATCGTCAAGGTTTCTTCACTGTTGTTAATACATTCATTTAATTTCAAAGATAGGGTTGCCGTCTCCTTTGGCGTCAGTTTCTTGTATTCAGTTTTTTATTTAATTATTAACTTTGAATCTTTGTTATTGTTTCTTCTTGAGTTATTGGAACTATTGCTTACTTATGGTACTCAATTTACTTTCATTTCTTTCTGATTTTCTTAGTTATTTGCTTTTAAAAGGTCCGCATCAACATAGCGTCTTCACCTCTGGATAGTTAATAATGGAATTTTTCGTTACATAACGGTCAAAATTATAATAACGTTCTGTTGTTGTGGCAACCGACTTAACTCTGATTGGTTAAGTACATTTGAAACTATTGTTATAAATCCTGGTTTTCTGTACAAAATGAATAAATATTTTATAATGACTATTATTCCTTGGGGATATTTCCTATCCTTGAAATATTAACATAGATGTCCCTATTTTCTTTCGAAAATCAATTTGACATCTCACAAGGCTGGTCTAGGCCATGTATTAATGTTTTTGTACAAAATTGATAATACTATGTTAATACATATTTTACTTATTTGTACTGTTTATCACAATTCTGACATGTTATTCTTGTTAGTTAATTGTAATTACATAATTTACTTGGTATTATTATTCAGATACAATTTTTAATTGTTTACAATTGGTTTTCTGAACTTAGACAGCTGTCATTTATAGGCCTAAACTGTAACATCATAGAATTTCTTATTTTGTTCTATTTAAACATTATTTATTAAGTACATATGGTTTGCTTATTTTCATTTCGCACTTATTGGCTTTTGAATTACTGTGAAACTGTTTTACAATCTATTAATGTTATTATACTTTTACAAAATTATTTCTTATCTGATATTTTTCTTTCTATATATATAATAGTTATTAATTTGTTGCTTGTTAAGTTTGTGTCATTGCTAGTTTTATTCCTACTCCCATTTCTCACACACCTATTTAACACTTAAATCTATTAACAAAATATAACATAGAAATAACTTAATTGTCTGTACATTGTTCAGCCATATTCCTTCTTATTAAATACAATTATTATATTGTATGTCATTACTTAAAATGTTCATACTACTCATCTCTTTATATTTTCATTACTTACATATAAAACACAAACATATTATTGTAAAGTTATGTTTTCTTGGTTTATACTCCTTTAAACATTAAACAAACAAATTAATTTTCTTTAAATTAACAACATAACAACTTTGGTGATTATTGTATCGACACCATCTATTCTATAAAGATAAACATTCTAGTTATTCTTTTAGTAATAGAATATGTTTTTCTATTTCTTACACCCACAACTACTCGATTATCAGTTGTTTATTTTAATATTCTCATCACTTCACTGTTTATTGTTACCACTCCCTACCTACTCTCACTCTTGGTTTCAATGATATTTTAAATATACATTTATAATTATTCTTTAACATTTTGTACCTTACTTTTTTATTATAGTAAGGTTCTTAACAACATACTTTATTTAATAATAAATGTCTTACTTATTTTTTTTTATGGTTAGTGTACTTTCTTTATTATTTGTTTTATTCATGGTTACTTATATATATTCTTTACTCATTGGTGTCTCTTATCATTGATTTGTCTTCTTAATTTCAGTAAATCTTTTCTCATCTTAATGTCTTTATCTGGCCAATCTCTGGGGTTGGGTCATAGTCATTTGTTTGTCAGTCTATTCTATTCTTTTAATGATTACTCTTGTTTACAAATCTTCTTTCTTCTTTCTTAACTTCACTTTATATTTTTTCTTCATTATTATTTATTAAATTATATTTATAGATACCCTATATGATCTGATTTCTGCAATGTTATATACTATATAAATCCGTAAGTGGTTGTTAGAAGGAAGAAGGGGGTAAGGTTATATTTTAATGCCCATTCAATAAATCAAGTCATTGGGAATGACTGAGAATCACCCGAACAAATTAATGATGATGAAAATGATTAATAGAAATTTATAATTGAAATGTAATAATAAAATGTAACAAGGTAAAGAGTTAATAGAATTTGAAACTAAAATTTAAATTTGAAATTTTTGTAAATTGTATTCAGATGCAAATTAAATGTTTATTTTAATGGAATGAGGTTTGTATTATTTATGAATGTTTATGTTTTATTATATGGTACTATGTTAGAGTGTAGGAATTATCAACATGTATTCTGTATTTTACATTGTATAATTTTGTGTTAGTTGTATTTAGTGTAACTGAAGTAAGGTCATTCACCTGGGAATGAGACATCAGCTGATGACTGGTGTTAGAGATGTAGTATGTTTCTTGTAATTGATTCATGGATTCTTTTGTTAATTAATGTAATTAACAAAATTTTTTTTTTAATTTTTGTTATTTGCAGTATAGAATTTTATTTTGATTTTTAATGTTCACTATAGGTAGAGAAGGTGTCAGCTGATTCATGATGTTTATATTATGTTATATTTTGTAATCAAGTGTAGTTATATCTGAATTGATGCTAGGGATAAGTTGTTTATTTTATTTTGTTTATCATGAGGAGTTATAAGGAAAAATAAATTCATAAAGACTTTGAATTTTGAAAATTACGATTAAATTAATTAATTGAAAGAGATGATGTAAATTAACGTCAGTGTGAATCTTTGGTAAGGGACTTAGATTTATTTCAATAGTTGAGCAAAATCTAAATAATTTGATTTGATTTGAAATAATAATGTCAAACAAAAAATTAAAGCTTGAGAAATGGGAGTGAGTTTTATTTAAAGGTAAATATGAAATGTTTATGTGAATATTATATTAATGATGAGTATGTAGAGATCTTGTGTTTAAGCTAATAATGAATATGTGTACGCACCCAGTACTTTGCTAAAGGCAATCCAGTATATATGTAAGGGGAGATATATTGGTTGAGGATCTGGTATGGAATAAGGCCAGTTATGGAATTTTATTTGGAATGTTACAAGGTTAGGTGGTACTGTGGTAAGTACCTGTCCAACTTTACGGTGTTGGGATCTCGAACAGAGAAGTCCAGTAATGTCGTGCAGGTGCAGCCATAGTCGCCGAGCTAGGGGGGTAGTTTACCCATGATGTGTTAAAGAATTAAAGGGGGGTTGTTGGCACCATATCCTCACTGATCCTCTTAGGGTTAGCAATGAGAGTTTTTCTGTTTCGGCAGAAAACCTCTCATTGGGGGGGTATTGTAACGGGACAGAATGGGGTGATAGGTTTTAATTTAATTGTGAATGCGACGCACAAGAGTTACCCACACATGGGGCCTCAATCTTTGACAATAGACATTCCTTGTCGGGGCACCTAGTTACACATTCGGTCTGTCTGCCCTGCAATAAGCACCGTTTCCTGATGCTTTGGAATGTGCACTATTGCACGGATGCTGGCTCGCACATGTGAATCCTCACGTATGCGGCTCGCTGGTCACTTAGAGTGAATATACTATACATCGTAGTTAACAAATTATTGTGCGACGTGATGCCCTGTTAGCCAATCACAGAGCAAGTTGGTCAGCAGGAGAACATTTTTGGCCATCTTGAAGCGTTGTTTTGGCATCTGTCGATCTACAGCTGCGGCTCCGGCCGGTTCAGCATAAAGGCTCAGGAGCCGAAAATTTAATAAAACTTGTAAAAAATGTGAAACAACTCAAGTAAAACAGTGAAAATTTAACATTTTAAAGCAGTGAACGAATTTAACCAACAGAAACTTTTCGGACTAAAACAGTGCACAAACGAAACGGACGAATTACAACATCTGGTATTCAGGCGGCAAAAGGAAGTAACTGTAGGCCTATTTAAACACACTTTAATAAATATAAAAAATTTTTAAGAAGAGCTCTAAATAGAATAAATGGGGTTAAAAGTATGAATGTACCGTGTTCGCAAATACTGGGTTGTCTTCCAATAGTTATAAAATAGTTTAAGTTGTCTCTTCAAGATATGTTTTATTTTGTTTTGAAATATTTTGTATGTTTAAAGAAACTAATAGTTTTTGTTAGAGAAGGAAAATGAATAACGAGTAAAGTCAAAAAGAATATAAAATAAATGTGGTTCTACGAGATTTTTTGCATAAGGCTAGATAAAAGGGTGAGAAACAATTTAAAAAAAAGTTTACATAAATTCCACCACGGTTTTACAAAAAAAGAGGAGGGGGAAGGTACAAAAAATTAGTTTTTTTTATTATCTTGAAAAATAACAAATTTACGAGAAAAAGACAAATTACAAAAATTAAAGAGCATTAAATTCTCTACAAAAAAGCTATTTATCTTTTTTTTTCAGGCCAATACTTTGTGAGAAAAATGGAATTGAAATATTAGAAAAAAATTGATTGTCAGAGTCCGTCCCGATGAGTGGGAAAGCTAATTTTTTCTGACATTGCAACATATAAATTTTAATAAAATCCATTATAATAGTCGTAGAGACAAAAATCAAAAAACATTTTAAAGCTAAATGTTTGTACTTTTATGTAAAATGAAAAGAAAATAATTAAATTATTAATAAATACTTAAAATAAAGTAATACCTTTTTGTTTTTTTATTTTTTTCAACTAATGCATAAACATATTAACAATTTATTACAAATGTATTTACATTAAAAAAAACTTCACAATATTAACTTTGCATATATAGTTAATTACATCTTCGAAAAAAATAATAAAAATTAGTATTGATTTATTGTCATAAAATGAGCGAGTTTTAAAATTTATATATTTTTTGAGTTCGCATGTATACATCATTTTCTTAACTTAAAATTTCTACAGAAATTTTCAAAATAAATATTTTTTAACAAAATTATGAACAAGTATTGGTCAAAGTGTCTTCTATAAGACTGTGGTGTAAAGAATTGTTAAAATTTAGTTAAATTTAAATAAATGTAAAAATATGTCCTTTGCGCGTATTAATATTAATAGTTAAAAACTAAAAAAAAAATTAAAATATAACTATTGTACATAAAACTACAATATTTGAGGTTTCTCATCTACATAGTGAGAATTTTTATCCGTGCATGGGCATAAAAAGAACAGACCCTGAAAGTTGAAGAATTTTAGGGAGAGCAAGGACAGCTGGCACATGCGCCATACAGATGCGCAGTGAGCCAACACACAAGCTTGTACGTTGTAAGTGTTAGTGTGTAAACCGCTGCCGGATCAACTGTTATTTTATTTTGGAGCACGTGTAGTGTTTATTTTTTGAAATTATCGCAACTTCTTAATTAATTTTTGAAAATAAAAAGGTTCTACGATACAAGTGATATATGCATGTATTTTATGTGAAAATCCACCTTGTGGAAAATTTGGCCAACTTTGAATTAATTTTTCTACTAAAATTATAGCCCTGACAAAAAAATGTTAATATCCATTTTTATGCAGAATTTTATGCTCTTTCTTTTTGGTCTTTTGTATGTTTCTCATAAACTTAATATTTTTTAAGATAATCACGAAAAATTAATTTTTTGTACCTTCCCCCTCCCTTTTTTCGAAAACCTGCGACTGAATTTTTGTAAACTTTTTTTAAATTCTTTCTTACCTTTTTATCTAGCCCTATGCAAAAAATCTTGTAGAAGCCACTTAATTTAAAATTTCTATTTTTTTTCAGCTTCAGTGACTGTACTACTATAGTTACTGATTGGTTCATAAAACCCACAAATTCCGGTAGATATCTGCATTTTAATTCCAATCATCCCATACATCTAAAAACTAACTTAATCATCTGTTGACTGCTATATGTATAAACGTTTTCTGTACCAATCTAATATCTAATTGTAATTATTGCTTTTATAATTAATTTAAAATATCATTACATATAGCAGTTTAAATTGTAATAGTGTATAAATTAAGTTCTGTGATATTATAATTTTCTAGTTTTCTTAAAGAAAACATTTGAAGATGTAAACAAATTATCTCAACTCCTTCACATACACAATGATACATTCATACGCACTCACACATGTGTGCGTACATACACACACACACATGCACACTGACATACACGAACACGTTCACCCAAATAATTGTTCTTTTGTGTTTGACATTTCTTTTGTATTCATACACAGGTCCTGATTTTGACAATAAACATTGTCGAAACGTCGACACAAATAAGTTAAAATTTGTGTTATTTTTTACCGATCCTCACTAACCCTTCACTGAAAAAGTACTCTTAATGTTTAAATACTATTACAAGAATAACATAAATATTAAAAATAATTTGATTTATGATAAATAAAAATGTACTCACATGCTGAGAGATCAAGGTTTAGAAATATTTTTCTTATATATATAGTTTATCATTAGCCTAATAAATTTACACAAGTTCAGACCTCAAAAATCCAGAACCTCTAAAAACCGAATCTGACAAAAAACAAATATAAATTTTTTACTGAGTGATAATGAAACTTAAGTTTCATTCAGAATGTCAATAATTTAAAAAATATATTCAGGTTAAGTTCTCCTAAAGTAATAGAAAATTGCTCAGGGATATATAAATTGCAATGTGATGATTGTGACAAGTTTTACATCTGCCAAACGGGTAGGAGATTAATTGACAGATCTAAAGAACATTTACCAAAAAAGGACATCACATCAGCCAAGTCTAAATTTGCATTACATTTAATTAATGAAAAGCACAACTACACTGGGTTTACGGAGAATATGGTACCCATGCATGTCACTAACAAAGATCGTTTGATGGATGCGTTGGAAGAATTCGAAATTTATAAAACATCCAAAATACATAAAGAAAGTTTGCTCAATGACCAGCTTTCATTTAGATCAAACACACTGTATGATACCGTATTAAAGAACAGTGAACTTTGCAATCAGCCCAGATGATATGTGACTGTCAGGCAGTGCGCACTGTCTTCGTTAGCTGTGTGTGTATGGTGTTTTAATTATGTCATTTTTAACAGTTGTGTTTTTTTTATTCGTTTGTGTGTGTATGTGTTTTTAATAATTTCACCGACGACTCCTATATATTAGGAAGAAGAAGTTTTACCTGATGATGGGAATTTAATTCCCAAAACATGTAGTGGAATATTAAACTACAAGATCACTGACGGATCACATAAGGTATATTTTAAATTAATTGTCAGTTTTTAGTTTTAAATTTATTTTTAAATTTTAGAGAATTTATTTTTAAATTTTGTAGAAGATTTTGCTACATTAACTGTGCTACAGAGTAAAAGGAGTATTTTCGTTCTTTAAGAGTTTTTTAGCTCGTTGATTGTCTTAGAAAAGTGATGAAATAATTCTTAATCATATAATAAAATGTGAGTTTTTTATTAGCATATATGAGCATTAATTTACTCAACCTTTTTTTTTGAAAGTGAAAGATTTGTAATTGCATGCAGAAGCAGGACCAGTTGTCAGGAGAGATGGCAAAAGGAAGGAATGCAGGTGAGTTGACCTAGAATTTTGTTTTGACATGTAAACAAAGGATGAGTCAATGGAGGGCATTCTGCTGGGAGGGGGCCCCACTCCACTCGCAGAGAATTGGAACATGAACAAAAATAGAAAAATCGGTACAAAAAAATTGGAAACTGCCGATCAGCCACAGTGAATGCACCTCCATACACTCCTAGCGCTATTTTAGTGATTTGGTTACTTTATTAAATAACTAAAACTGCGCTATTGTATACACACACGGGAATTCATTGTGGAATTTAAAACTGTTCTTTTCTACTTTTTAAGCACTTAATTTCAGTACCTCATCCGTTAGAAAAGATAAAAATATGGATTATAATGTTTTCTAGCAGTTTACTATAAAATTCTAGAAGTTGAAAGTATATTTTGAAAATCCGGGTCAGGTCCCAATTGATCTGAACTTTTGAGGTTCCACTGTATTTAGTCTGTAGTTAGTTAAAATCTTCACCACTGTATATTGTTCTTCCAGTTATAAAGCAGAGTAGAATGAAAATCTATGCTAAAATAAGAATGTTTTTTAGTTTCTGTAGTAAACTGCATTACTGTACACAGTAAATTATAAACCACACAGAAACAAATACATAGGTGATTCAAAACATGTGTCTATATGTGCGTATTCAGGAATACATAAATAAGTATTAATTATTTGCCATTCGAACTCATACATACTACATATGCCAATTGCGTGAATATAGTTATGAGTATGAGTACATGATTATTTCTTTAATATCCAATTTTATATCAATATATTCATTATTGTCTTTGCCTCACCTTATCCAATCTATTAGGTTTAGTCCTTGTCATTGTCTTAGTCATTTTTTAGTTAGTAGTGTTGTGCTATCATTCTTCATGTTATAACCTTTTATTTTCCTTCAGTTTTCAGCCCTTCTTCCATTAATTATACTAGTAAGTTTTGTGCTATATTATGTCACATTACAATTGTTATTATTTTAATTATTTTATTATCTAATTATAGTTAAAATATTTTAGATATACTAATTAGCTCTGTTTATTATTGATTATTAAGTTCTTTATTGATTGAACTGTATTTTTTTTTAATATTCATATTTAATCTGGTATCCAAGTCACTTAATTGAATTAATAAATTATTACCGTTCAATAATCCACTTTGTGACTCTTCTATAACGTGTGTCAGAGACTATGCTCCATCTTCAGATAGTAAAATAAAACTATGTCACTTACAAGATCATTAATTAATAAAATGTCAAATTTGCATAAGAACTGTATGCAATGTTGGGTACGCACCCGTTCAAGTTCAATCTGCTACTGAACGGTTGTTACTTTATCATAGTCTTAGTGAGCAGGCTCAAGGCGGCATTGTACAAGCGGTTGGATCCAAAGTTCAGCTGTTCATTTAATACAAAATCGCGACTGCTTAGGTTTGCATATGCACCATAGATTTCAAACTCCTCCAAGGCATTCATGAAACGGTCCTTCTTACATACGTGTTTTTATTACGGCCCCTGTATTTATTTTATGTTTATTTAGTATATATTGGAAACTTGCAGATGCAACTATATTATATTTTGATATAAACTTTTATTGCTGAATATTGACAAATAATTTTGTTGTGCTTTTCCGATAGATACTGGCAATTCTCACTATATGAGCCAAGAAATAATTTGCAACTTGGTAAAGAACATCTCTTTATTCTTGGCTCATCAGCTGCTAAAATGTGTGAAGTTTCCTGCAGCAGCAGAATTAAGAAGTGTGAAGAGAGTTTTCTGCAGTATGGCACGATTCACCAGTGTATTGTGGTGTATTGACTGTACCCACATTCCAACCCAAAGCCCAGACAGAGAAAGAAATGAACGTTTTAGGAACAGAAAAGAACACTTCAGCATGAATGTGCAGGTAGTTAAGTGGACCAGATGAGGAAATTTTTATTTGGTTGCATGTTGGGCTCGTTCAGCTCAATTCAAGAATTTTTGACAATACCAGCATCAAAGTTAAATTTGAACACCAGGAAATCCAAGGTATTTTGCTAGGAGACAGTGGATATGCCCAAAAATGGTATCTCTTTGCCCATTACTTATAAACTCACAGGGACCTGCAGTGGAAAGATATGACACTGGTCACAGAGCAACAAGAGGTACTATAGAATGATTGTTTGGTGTGTAGAAGGGGGGGGTTCTCTTGCTTGAGAAGACAGCAAACAGGATAGTTACAACAACACACATAATATCTGCATGTGCTGTTCTTCATAAGATTGCTGTCAAATACAGAGAGCAGCTGCCTCCTGAAGAAGAAGAAATCAGTCCATTTGAAGTTTATGATCGACAGCCACTAGTGCAACCTGGTGCTGTTGACCACTGAAGAGGTGTTATTATCAGAAGGGCATTTACTGCCCAGTAAGAACTTTACACTGCATTTGAAGAACTAGGCACACCAAAGAAATTAATAAGATTGTGTAGGATGACAATGCTGACAATGAAGGGTATAGTGAGGATCCAGAATGACTTATCAGGAGAGTTTGGCTATGGAAAGGAAGCCCTCTAAGGCGATGCTCTTGCTTGCCTCCTCTTCATTCTTGCCTTAGAAAAAGCTATGAGAGATGGTGGAATAGATTCCTCCGGGACTGTATTCAACAGCTTAGTGCAGGTCCTAGAATACGCCGATGACCTAGATATAATCGGGAGGTCCCTTCGAGCAGTCACTGAAGCCTTTCTTGGTCTTGAAGGTCCCACAAGGAGGCTGGGTTTCTCACCTATGGTTCTGAGACTGGACCATTTCTAGATAGTCTTGAGTCAAGCCTGCTGGTTCATGCATGCAAAATCCTCTGCAGCACTTTTGGTCCAATATGTGTGGTAGGTGAATTGAGGAAAAGGACCAACCATGAACTAAACACTCTTCTGAATGAACCATAAATTTTGAAAATTATAAAACTTGGTAGACTCAGGTGGGCTGGACATGTGATCAGAATGGGGGAGAATGAAATACCCAGAAAGCCACTCACAGAACAGATGTATGGCACCAGGAGTATTGGTAGACCCAAACTACGTTGGGAAGACGGTGTGAACTATGATGCATGCCATATCCTTGGGATCCGGAACTGGAGAGCAGCTGCACTTGACCAGGACGACTGACGGAGGCTGTTAAAGGAGGCCTTGACTCAGTAATGGGTTGTCATGCCGCTGAAGAAGAAGAAGTTTACTACCCAGCACTTCACACAATAATACAAAACAGGGTGTTCAGTTACACATAAAAAAAGGTTCAACATTTCAATGCCATTCTTTCTCATCCAACTTACAATTTCACAGTGACACATTAATAAGAAATTGTTTGTGTCATAATAGGGCATTTATTTTGGAGGCTTTTCTATCAATACTGAATCTATCATGATAGCTTTTATATACAACAGTATGTCAAGAACAGTAAATATTGTTATAATGATTAATTTGAAGGATATGCAATAGAAATAGTACCTGGGCAATATCAAAGTCGCTTGGATTAAGTGGTGAAGGCAGTGTTGTGTTTCCATCATAAGCTAATGAAGTTAGTCTGTCCATAAGATCATTCCATCCAAGACAATTTGTATACTTAAACACATCAACAATACTTGACAATAATGATAATTTATCATTATATTTTTTACATTGTAAAACAAGTAAGTAGGTAAAAGTATTTTACCTAACCTTTTTGAAGGTAATTTGTTCTTGAATAATTTTAATTTTTAAGGCCTTTTAATTTTTCAGCATTTTTATTATCTTTATGTTATAAGTGTAGTTTACATTTTAAAACTAAATATAAGATTTTTAACATAAATGAGAGTTTACACTATAACCATGGAACTTTCAATACCAATTGACTTGTAAGGGTGCTTTAGACATTACAGAATGTGGATAATGTTTAGGTCTCATTTCTCATGTATTTGGTATTGTATGTAAAATAAAATTGTATGATTTTTGTAATATACAAAAATATTTTTAAAAGATAGATGTCTTTAAGTAGACCACGGTATGCATGATTACCTCATAACATGAACATGAGAAAACTGAGAGAAATTTCTTGTGTATAAAAGTGTTTAATTTTTGTAACTGAAATTTGCTAATGTAATTTCTAATTATTTTAGATAATTAAATATTATTTTAGCTAATAACATAAATTATTTTAGAAACTAAAATGTTAAGATTACTCAATCAGAGATTAAGTGTTATGATGGATGCACTACTTTTTGAAGATCAGATGGGTTTTAGAAAGATTATGTCAACTGTGGATACATTGTATTATGATGGATAACAGAGAAAAGGCATGAATATAAGCAGGAAATGTAAATCACTTTTGTTTATCTGGAAAAAGCATTTGATATGCTTAAAGACATCTTAAACTTTATACAATGAATGATAGAAGAAGGAATGACAGTGTGATCATTTGGAAAGGATGATGGAGGATCAACTGCCAAAAGTGGCGCTGAAATATGAAGTCACTGGTAGACGAAATGTGGGTCGTTTGAGGATGAGATGGGTGCCAGAACAGGTTTACATAAGCTAGTCCTTGTAGTGAAGAAGAAGAAAAATTAAAACATAAGACACAAAAGAAATATTTAAACACAATAACATTTTACTACTTTTATAACACAAATATTGTCTATTTATACAAATATTTTTGGTACCTAAATACGAGGTGTGGCTAGAAAAAAACCGGACTGTTTTTTTTTTTACGGCGGAATGGCAAGTGCGTCACAGACAACTGTTGCGTGGCTGTGTCACAGTTACCCCCTCCACTGTCTACTCGAGTTTCAACGTAGTGCATCACTTAGTTTGGCCGTAGCCTTCATTAGAAGTGGTTCATGCAGTTACGCTTTGCCGAAAAAGTGCTAAGTGTTCACAAGGAGCAGCGTGTTAATATGAAATTCCTTTTCAAACTTGGGAAATCCGCAACGGAAACTTATTTAATGTTGCAACAAGTGTACGGTGATGAGTGTTTGTCGCGTACACAAGTTTTCGCGGCAAACTTGAAAGCACAGATGAGCAAATCAAAATTTAAAGCAATGATGATTGTTTTTTTCGACATATCAGAGGGATTGTGCACGTTGATTGGGTACCCGAAGGTCAGACAGTCAACCAACAATACTACAAAAGTGTCCTGACAACTCAACTCTACGTGAGCGCGTACGGAAGAAATGACTTGATTTGTGGAAAAACCAGACATGGCTTCATCACCAGGACAATGCCCCGGCCCATAACGGAGTATCTGTCAAGATGTTTTTGGCCAAGCATGGAATCACTGTCTTGGAACACCCACCCTATTCACCTGATCTCGCCCCGTGTGACTTCTTTTTATTTCCTAAAGTCAAGTCAGCTCTAAAAGGAACCAGATTTGAAACTGTAGATGCAATAAAAGCAAAGGCGGCGGAGGTCATGAAAGGGCTTTCAGAAGATGACCTGAAGCACTGCTTTGAACAGTGGAAAATTCGTATGGAACGGTGTAGGGATTAAAAAGGGGAGTACATTGAAGGTGATAAAATCAAAATTGTAAAAGATGATAAATAAAAAGTTTTAAAACACCAATCCGGTTTTTTTCTAGCCACACCTCTAGTATAGATTAGATGTTTCATTCTTAGATGTGTGGACAACAAGAAGCTTACAAAATTATTTTAATATCAATGGCATTAAATGTAAGGTACAATAAACTAACCAAAGATGATTGATTTGTGTATATTAAAAAGTGTTTGTTAATAGAAATAAAAGTACTGTTACATTTACATAATGATAGTTGAGATATTAGGAATGACAGAAATTTACTGAGGGTATTGCACTGTTAACTTTCATTAACTAATATACAAATAACACTTAAGTTTCATCCTTATCCTTCTAATTCCTATATGTTTTGCTGTAGCCGAATTAGATATGAAATAATAGATGAAATAATAAAAAAGATTTCTATGAGCAATCAGTTGTATTTCCAATTCACACAAAATTCAGAAATGTACAATATACACTGTGACATATGATTCAATTGCTAAATCAATATGACAATATATACAACGACAAATATACATGTATCACTATAATCAGATCGTAACACACGATACTCTAATAATACACTGAACTATCTCACCCATGGTAAATCTTGCTTACATATATACTCAAACATTACATCATATTCTAAATATAGCCATGATGAAATTTACCTAATAGTAGTATATTCTGGAAAGCTGTGGAAAAATTGAGAACCATATCTTGTAGTCATAACTAATTTATAGCATATCTTTGAAACAATTTTATAGCACAACAATTTGAAAGTAAGTATACATATAATACAAAAGTAATTAAAAACAAAATGATCCATACCAATTAAGTAAAGTGTAAACATTACTATGCAGAATCGTTCCAGAAAATTCCTGAAGTTAAATTACTTTCTACATAATTATAATATTCTAATATAAATACTATATTGGTGAGCCTTTAATACATTTCTTAACATCTATACGTATTGTGACATAGCGAGGCGAAGATCTGCTCTCGGCGCCAGCCGAGACGTGACACGAGAAGACGAGGCGAGCCAATCAGGGATCAGCAGCCGAGACGTGACCATCTAACGTGCTCGAGGCGAGCCAACCAGGGACCAGCGGCACTCTGATAGGTTCATGGCGCACTCCATTGGACGTCGTGAAGCCAGCCGGAAGAAAAGGAAGAAGGAAGAATGGAGAGCAGCGGGCTCTACATAGCGCTGCCGAAAGAAGAGAACCGCAGTACGCCTGGAACAGCGGACGCAGCCGCCGAACATCACAGCGCGGCGTACGCAAATGATTTAGCGTCCTAGACAAACGGTCCTATTAAGGACCACAAAAACGATAGTGTGTACGATTGGCGCCATTTGTCTTGTGACAAGTGGCGCCCAACGTGGGGCGACGATCATCTTGCGGATGCAAGATCCAGCCATGCCAGAGAGCTACCAGCCGGCACACAAAACAACATGGCGCCCAACAGCTACACCCAGCGGGACACCGGGTTCGAGGTAGAGCAAGGCTTTGCGCAATTCGCCGCAGCTCTGAGGTGCACGTTGCCACCAGTGATCACCGCTACATACCATGGCCTCAAGTACGAGGATCCAGAACGATATCTTCGACGGCTGCGGGATTACAGAGTCCCACCGGAACAGTGGGCGGATTACGTAGGCGGCAGCTCCGAGGAGAAGCTGCCACGTGGGCAGAGAGATACACGGGATTGCAGATAAATTGGCCCGAGTTCTGCGACCGCTTCCGGCATCACTTCTGCGGGATGCAACGCGACACAGAGCTGCTGGCCGAGCTGTACGGTCAAACGCAGCGGCAGGAATCGCCGGAAATCTTCATCCTGAGAAAAATGAAACTGTTTCGCCGTCTGTACCCCGGAGGTGACGAGAGGACGAGCATAGCCATGCTTACACAACAGCTGCAGCCACGCCTTCGACCGGCGCTGAGGTTCCCGCCGCCTACAACTTTGGAGGAATTTTTACAACGGGCAATGAGCATCGAGGCGGACTTGGATCAAGATAGTCGTGCGCGAGGTCGGGATGGCTCTGCTGAAAACTCCCTGGATCGAGTAGGGGGGTCGAAGCAGTGTCGATCGGCCTCAAGCACGAAAGAGGAACAAAGAATGAACACCCTAACGCCCAAGTGCCGCTTCTGCCGGGAAGACACTTCCATCGGGACTGCCCTGTGAAGAACCGGCAGGGAAACGACCAAGCGCCCCGGTAAATAGCCCACCGGGGCGCGTGAACCAACTAGGTACGGACATACCGCGCATTCCAATAGAGATCGCCGGCCGAAAACTGACCGCAGCCTTGGACTCCGCCGCAAACTACGACTTCGTTCGGGCCGGTCTGCTGTCCGGAGGAAGGAAGACTGAGACCCGAGATGTCCAGCTAGCGCTACACGGTCAGCAATGTCAATCAACGGCCGCCGCCGTCGCAGACATTGTAATTGGAAGTCTCGCGACCACCACCAGTCTGCTAGAAGTGCCCGGACTGCAAGAAGAAGTTTTGCTGGGCCATCACTGGCTCACGGCAAACCAAATAGTTGTGGACTACCGACGGGGCTGCCTTCACATTGGCAGCGAGAACCGACAGACGGTCTTCTGGAATGACCGCGCGGAGCCCGAGGAAGAGGACATTGAGGAAGCTAGCCTTCAAACGTCAGCAGGTGGCCAACACCGTAAACGGCTTCTGGAAATGTTACACCGTCATCGTAGTCTGTTCTCCCTTGGCCCGCTCCGCAGCACATCTGCGGCCAAGCAGAGATCCGGCTGAAGGAAGGTAGCCAACCATTCCGGCTCCCGATGTACCGGTACTCCGACGAGAAGAAACGCACCATCCGGGAACAGGTAGAAGAGATTCTGAGGCAGCGGATCATTGAACCGGCCACTTCGCCATACAGCTCTCCGGCGGTGATTGTGAAGAAGAAGGACAGCACACCTCGGTTCTGCGTGGACTTCCGGAGGCTGAACGATCAGACCGAGGATGTGGACTCCCCACTGCCCTGATATACGAAACAATCAAGGACCCCAGCGGGACCAAAATCTTCTCGACCCTAGATCTGAAGAGCGGCTACTGGCAGATCCCGCTGGAGGAAGAAGCAAAGAAGTACACAGCATTCTCGGTGCCAGACGGAGGTCGCTACCAGCACCTCCGGGTGATGTGCTTTGGGCTGAAGAACGCGCCCAGCACCTTCCAACAGCTGATGCAGGATGTTCTCACGGGACTATTACGGGAGTGCTGCCTCATCTATCTGGACGACATCATTGTCTACTCCCCCGACTGGGAAAAGCACCTGCGACACCTGGATCAAGTCTTGGAAAGGCTGCAGATGCACCAGCTGACCTGCTCGCTCAACAAGTGTCACTTCGGCCGGGAAGAAGTCGCCTTTCGGGGCCAAGAGATTACTCCGGACGGCAACTTCCCGCAGCAGCAACATCTCAGAGCGATCGAAGACCAGCCGGCTCCCAGCAACAAGAAAGAGTTACAACGCATCCTGGGAACTTGCAACTGGCTGCGAGAGTACATCCCCTGCTTCGCCATGGTTTCGGAACCGTTAACGGACCTGCTGCGGACAAGAAAGTGGCATTGGGATGAGACAACGCAGCGAGCCTTCGAAGAGGTTAATGCCGCTTTCCGGCAGCCATTAAAACTCTCACGACCGAATCGGGACTTGCCGATATTTCTGCAGACCGACGCCAGCCAAAACGGACTTGTAGCGGTGCTTTATCAATGCACCGAAGCCGGAGAGAGGCGTATCATCTCGTACGCCAGTGCCAAGCTCCACGAGGTGGAGAAGAACTACCACTCCAACGACCTGGAGTGCTTGGCAGTCATCTGGGCCATCAAGAAATACCAGCCATACTTGGAGGATCGGCATTTCACCCTGAGGACCGACAACAAGGCGCTTACCTGGCTGAAGCAGGCGACCGGGCAGAAGACGAAGTACGAGCTCGCTGGGCTCTACTGATACAGAGCTTCAAATTCACCGTCGTCCACTGCCCGGGCAAGGAGAACGAGTTGCCGGACTTCCTCTCGAGGGAACCTGGGCTTGAAGATACCGCCGGCGTCCAAGAAGAACCACGGATGCAGCCTGAAGAGAGGCCACTTCGCAGTGTTGCGGCAGCTGCACCGCGACTACAAGAAATCACGGCTGTCGGCATCCAATCCATCAGGCAGTGCCGGAGGCGCAAGAAGGCGACCAGGAGTGCCAAGCGTGGAGAAACGACCCTGGCGGCTACAGCGAGAGGATACCGGGTGGACAGCTGCCTGGTTTGGAAGAACAGACGCAACCAGAAACCAGGATTGTACGTGCCGCCGAGTGTCCGCATGGAGGTCATTAGGCACTTCCACGACTCCCATGAAGCCGGTCATCCGGGGGCCGAAGAGACGTTTCGGGCCATCAGCAAGGACTTCATCTGGACCGGCCTAACCATCGACGTCCGCAGATACGTCCGGAGTTGCAGAATATGCGCCCTCCACAAGCGCGGCGCCAATCCCGAACAGGACCAACAGCGACCTCACCGACCCAGGAGATGTTGGAATACTGTCGCCCTAGACGTCATGGGACCATATCCGCTGACTCGAATTGGCAACCGGTACATCGTAGTGGTCACGGATATGATGTCGAGATGGGTGGAAGCAAAGGCCGTGCTCAAGGCGGACGCCGACACCATTATCCGTTACCTGGAGGAAGAAATGTTCCCTCGTTGGGGATACCCAGAGGCGTTGCTCACCGACAACGGGAAGCTGCTCACGGGCCACAAGTGGAAGCAGATGTGCGACAAGCTGCACATACGACCGTGGACTACAGCCAACTACCATCCCAGGGCGAACCCGACCGAGCGGCGCAACGGCGAGATCAAGAAGGCGCTGCGGATCCAGCTCCATCACTGCAAGGACCATGGCGACTGGGACAAGTGTTTGCCGACGGTTCTGTTCTCGCTGCGGAATCGTGCAAACGCCAACACTGGAGTCACACCGAGCGACCTTCTGCTGGGCAGAGACCTACGCCGACCCGGCGACTGGAGTCGGCCACATGCGGAACAGGACGTCCGGCCAATTGAGGAACGAGAAGAGGCGGCCAGGTCACACCAGACCAAGTATCAGCAGCGGCGGTATCCGGAACGGAGGACACAGGATCCTACACTTGCCGTAGGACAGCTGGTGTACGTCAAGAGTCACGCCGGACCAGCCAAAGGACGGAGGTACCCTGGATGGGAGCCATCCTGGGAAGGTCCCTTTAGCGTTGCCGCAACCCTCAGCGGGCAGATGTACACAGTGGAGAAGGACGGACGCCCATACAAGGTTCACCGCCAACGGCTCAAACCCGCCGGAGAAGAACAGAGGGCTGGCCACCGGAGAGCATTCAAGACCCGGGGGAGTTGTGACGTAGCGAGGCGAAGATCTGCTCTCGGCGCCAGCCGAGACATGATACGAAAAGACGAGGCGAGCCAATCAGGGATCAGCAGCCGAGACGTGACCATCTAACGTGCTCGAGGTGAGCCAAACAGGGACCAGCGGCACTCTGATAGGTTTATGGCACACGACCTGTCAGGGCATAAAAAGAGCGCCGCTAGAAATTAGTACTCGGCCTTCTCCTCCGGGCGACCCAGGAGCCGTCCGAACGGCCCAACGATGAAGGGGAGAGGAGGTCGTCGCCTCCGTCACGTCATCGCGGAAGGTATTCTATACGGGTGACTTTGCGGGTCCGCATCCCCCGTTCGGGCCACAGCGAGTTCCCAACAGCTACGTCGGAACGCCTTCAGACTGCCACGCAGTCGTCCAGTGAGCCGATTGTATGCTGCCTTATCGGCCGGATCACGGGCCCTCTGCCAACGTTTCCGGAAGTAATTCCTCTCGCGAGCGAGAAGAGAGACTTCCTCAGGGATGCGTTGGTAGTCAGGCATGACACCAGCTCGCATACGTGAAGACGCGCCTATAGCCGAGATGACTCCTGGGTCGCCCGGAGGAGAAGGCCGAGTACTTGGGCTTGTGTTTCGAGCGACAGTTCGCTCCCAACCCGCCCATGGACTGGGACTTCGACGAACAAGTCGAGATGGCTGTGGAAGACTTTCTGTCTCTTCCGATCACGGCGGAGCCCGAACCCATCTCTTTGGAAGAGGTCTCAGATCGGCTCGCTGAACTTCAGCCAAGAAAAGGTTTAGGCCCGAGCCTGGAGTTCAATTCTTGACTGATTTGTTCAACACTTGTCTCAGACAGGACTACTTTCCCAAGAAATGGCGAAAGGCGACGGTCATCGTGATCCCGAAGCAGGGAAAGGATGCTTCCCGCCCCGACAACCTCCGGCCTATCAGTCTACTCTCCGCTACGCCCAAGGTTTTTGAGCGCCTCGTGTAGCGTTGTGTACGAGAACATCTAACCAACTTTGACGTGCTGGTCCCCGAATAGTTCGGCTTCCGTGTGGGGCATTCGACCACTCATCAACTGATGAGAATGGTGGAATACATCATGGACGCCGGGTGTCGGAGAGAACGGACCGTTGGCTGTTTCTTAGATGTTAAAAAAGCCTTCGACAGCGTATGGCATGATGGCCTATTATTCAAGCTTAGGGAAGTCCAGCTCCCGGACTCCTACCTCCATCTGGTTGCTAGGTTTCTGACGGAGAGGACCTTCTGCGTGAGAGTTGGAGATTCAGTCTCTTCCGAGAGACGAATCACAGCCGGCGTCCCTCAAGGTAGTGTTCTTGACCCCCTTCTGTTCTCACTCTACGTCAACGACGTGCCGAGACAGCCTGGAGTCCAGGTGGCCCTCTTTGCGGACGACACGGCCGTATTTACGGCCGATCGTCATGTAGAAAGACCCGTCTTACGACTGCAGCGCCAGCTCGACACGCTCGGGGACTGGACTGACAATTGGAGAGTGCAACTCAACGCTACCAAGAATGTAGCCGTCGAATTCTCGAAGCGACGGAAGCACCCTGTTAGGCAGTTACGTATCGGCAGAACGTACTTGCGCTGGTCCAACGAGGTTAAGTACCTTGGATTACACCTCGACCGTCGGCTCATCTGGCGTACCCACGCTCAGACAGTTCTTAAGCGAGCATCCGCTCGTCTGAGCTTACTGTTTCCACTCCTGATCAGCTCAGCCATGACCAGGAAATTGGGCAAGATGATCGTCGGCTCGTATTTGCTGCTGGTCATTACCTACGCTTGCCCGGTTTGGGGTTACCTCGCCGCAGTGCATAAAAAGAAGTCGTTATTTTCTTCTGTGGTTTCTTTTAATTGGTCATTATCCTCTATTCTTTCTGCTATCAACCTTTTTCCTCCCCTGCTCAGCTCTATTCTTCTACTGATTAGTTCCATGTTTTCTTCCACCTTCTTGTTTTTCAATTCCATGTTATTACTATTGTTTTCGATGCTATCATCGATTTTCTTACTTAATTCTTCCTTATTTTTCGTTAATTGTTCCACCATACTTCTCTGAAGATCTTCCTTTAATGATTCAATATTTTTCTGGCTGCAATCCATTTTCTTATTAATCGATTCCATATTTTTATTTAATATTTCTTCCATCTTTTTCTGGCTATCTTCCATCTTTTTCTGGCTGTCTTCCTTCAACTCTGTCTTTAATGATTCGATACTCTTATTGGTCTCTTCCGTCTTTTTCTGACTGTCTTCCTTCAGTTCCTTGTTACTGTTATCGATTTTCTTATTTATCGATTCCATATTTTTTCTATTTTCTTCCATCATATTCTTCAGCATCTCCATGAGATTAGTGTCCCCCGTTTGTGTGGGTCTCTCGGGTTGTTCCTCTGGTTGTACAGGTCGGTTAGGTTCTGTAGGAGGTAATATTTCTTCTACATCTCCGACTGGCGTCGCCTCCTTGTCGTCCATGTTAATCTCCTTCTCTACTTCCGCCGCACGTTTCTTCGAAGTTGCTCTCCGTTGCATTTTCAGTTGTTAAATCTTTTTTCACCTAATTCACGCCTCGAACGTGATTATGTTGACGTTTCATTAGCTAATTTACTGCCTGCAGGTTGGGCGCCATGTTGTAATAAGACGAAATGTACGGTGTATTGATTATCCGTTAATGATGTTGAGATTGCACCTAATTAATCGTCTCAAACGTTGTTCGCCACTTTGTAATATGACGATGTTATGATCCTATTGATTCTTGTTTTCTGTTTTATTATTATTAAAGCTTTGTTTTTTATTATTATATTTTTTTGTTTTATTGATTTATTCTACCCAATTCAATCTATTATTGAATCCGATATGAATAAATCGGTTCACTTACTCCTTGACGTCGTTTATTAATTTTGTTTAGATTGTTTATAATGGTTTTTGTTCAGTATCTTGAGTGAGTATCTGAAGAAGTTTCGTTGACTTTTCTGCCTTTAGCTGCGGTGAGTCGATCGGTACTTTCCTGTATAGACATTAACATAAACACTCTGCTGGCCATACTACACCTTTTTTGAGATCAGAGGAACATCATCTCTGCTCATGAAAATGATTGCTGGAATATTTCTTCAGTAAATTCATTATAAAAACACTTATAATTAGTCGATTGGCGACTAATAAAAAACACTCTTGGGGTTATTCACTCTTTTGCCATCTATATTTGATTATACACTTTCTTCTGGATTCCTTCTTACTTTCTGTAGATCTTTATTAGTTAACTTTGTTGTAAAGTATCTTAGGTTTATTCAATAGTCGTTTATTTCATCTTTGTTTATTTATTATATTAACGTTTTTTCTTCTTTTCCTTTATCATAGCCTTCTCTTATATAATACTCTCTTTGGTGTTTTTCTCCTCTACTCCTTCAGATGTTGGATATTTAAACATTTATTCTAGATTGTTTTTTCTTGTTGTTGAAATCTTTATTAGAGTATCTTAATTTTACTCATCATTCGCTTGTTTCATCATAGTTTGTTTATTATATTATCTTTTCTCTTCTTTCCCTTTATTATTATAGCCTTCTCTTATATAATGCTCTCTTTGGTGTTTTTCTCCTCTACTCCTTCAAATGTTAGATATTTGAACATTTATTCTGGACTGTATTTTTCTTGTTGTTGAAATCTTTATTAAAGTATCTTAGGTTTATTCAATAGTTGTTTGTCTCTCTTTATTATTTATTATATAATCATTTTTCTTCTTTCCCTTTATTATTATAGCCTTCTCTCATATAATACTCACTTTGGTGTTTTTCTCCTCTACTCCTTCGAATGTTGGATATTTAAACATTTATTCTGAATTGTTTTTCTTCTTATTGTGGTTGATGTCTTGTATTCGTCGTTTACCCAATAATCGTTGGTCTCATCTTTATTTATTTATTATTATCATCTTCTTCTCCGGTTTGCTTTGGTCCATTTCCAAAATTTCCGTCCCTTTTTCTCGATGCGTTTGTGTTCGGGTTATCCGTGGTCACTCATCTTAGGTGCGTTTGTTGTTGGGATCATCTTCGTGTTCAGATGGCTCTCAGTACTGGTAATGTACCTCACTATCATCTTGTCCTTCCATTTCGTTTTTATCAAAGTTTCTTTTAATTTGAGGTCTGTATTAATGTTTTGAACTAATTCTGTCTCTGTTAATTCTTTTCCAGTGGATTGGCGTTGCCATTTTCTTTTTGTAGCCTTTCGAATAGTATTACTTTTTGGATCAATTGCTTTATCATCTGGTTTGCTTCCCAAATGCGTTCCTGGTATCTCAATTATTGATGACGTCATTGATCTGTAGAGAAATATCCCTTTTCTGGTTGTATTTAATTTGACTACCCTATTGGTAAGGTTCTTTCTCACTGTTGCACGGTGATTCACTTCGAACATCTTTATGAAGTTCTTTTCATACTTCTTCCCATTAATCGCTTTTCGGTGGTTAATAATTGGGTGGTTAATTAAGTTAACTAGACCACTCCTAGTCATCTCTAAGATTTCCCGTGTAATTCTCACTTTCTTGGGACGTATCATTCTTCTTTCTTCCGCTTTCTTAATGATCTGTTTATTTACTCCCTTGATGTTAATTTTGATGTGCATCATCTTTTCTTTGTCTCTGTTACTTTTATTCTCAGATATCGACGTACTTGTCTCTTCCTTAATTTATATTTCCGAACTTTCTTGTTCCATGATTTCCTCGTTATTTTCTTCTGTGGTTTCTTTTAATTGGTCATTATCCTCTATTATTTCTGCTATCAACCTTTTTCCTCCCCTGCTCAGCTCTATTCTTCTACTGATTAGTTCCATGTTTTCTTCCATCTTCTTGTTTATCAATTCCATGTTTTTACTATTGTTTTCGATGCTATCATCGATTTTCTTACTTAATTCTTCCTTATTTTTCGTTAATTGTTCCACCATACTTCTCTGAAAATCCTCCTTTAATGATTCAATATTTTTCTGGCTGTCATCCATTTTCTTATTAATCGATTCCATATTTTTATTTAATGTTTCTTCCATCTTTTTCTGGCTGTCTTCCTTCAACTCTTTCTTTAATGATTTGATACTCTTATTGGTCTCTTCCGTCTTTTTCTGACTGTCTTCCTTCAGTTCCTTGTTACTGTTATCGATTTTCTTATTTATCGATTCCATATTTTTTCTATTTTCTTCCATCATATTCTTCAGCATCTCCATGAGATTAGTGTCCCCCGTTTGTGTGGGTCTCTCGGGTTGTTCCTCTGGTTGTACAGGTCGGTTAGGTTCTGTAGGAGGTAATATTTCTTCTACATCTCCGACTGGCATCGCCTCCTTGTCGTCCATGTTATTCTCCTTCTCTACTTCCGCCGCACGTTTCTTCGAAGTTGCTCTCCGTTGCATTTTTAGTTGTGTGTATTGCACCTGCCTCGAAAAGTAGGTTAATTATTTATTTTTATTGATTAGGTTAAATATTTTTTCACCTAATTCATGCCTCGAACGTGATTATGTTGACGTTTCTTTAGCTAATTTACTGCCTGCAGGTTGGGCGCCATGTTGTAATAAGACAAAATGTACGGTGTACTTATTATCCATTAATGATGTTGAGATTGCACCTAATTAATCGTCTCAAACGTTGTTCGCCACTTTGTAATATGACGATGTTATGGTCCTATTGATTCTTGTTTTCTGTTTTATTATTATTATTATTGCTTTGTTTTTATTATATTTTTTGTTTTATTGATTTATTCTACCCAATTCAATCTATTATTGAATCCGATATGAATAAATCGGTTCACTTACTCTTTGACGTCGTTTATTAATTTTGTTTAGATTGTTTATAATGGTTTTTGTTCAGTATCTTGAGTGAGTATCTGAAGAAGTTGCGTTGACTTTTCTGCCTTTAGCTGCGGTGAGTCGATCGGTACTTTCCTGTATAGACATTAACATAAACACTCTGCTGGCCATACTACACCTTTTTTGAGATCAGAGGAACATCATCTCTGCTCATGAAAATGATTGCTGGAATATTTCTTCAGTCAATTCATTATAAAAACACTTATAAGTATTAATAAATTATTTACCTTAAATTATCCGCCGTGTGATTTCTTGTGCTTCGTCTAAGACACGTAACAGAGCTTATGCTCCATCATCAGATATTAAAAAGTTAAAACTATCACTCTTGCGAGATCGTTAAGAAGTTAAAATGTCAAAATTTGCATATGAACCGTACGCGGATTTGGATGCGCACCCGTTCAAGTTCATTCTGCCACTGAGCGGTTGCTACCTTATCGTACCCCCGGCAAGCAGACTCAAGGCGGTATCGTACAATCGTTTGGATACAAAGTTCAGGTGGTCATTTAATACGATATCGCGACTCCTTGGGTTTGCATATGCACTGTAAATTTCAAATTCCTCCAAGGCATTCATGAAACGGCCCTTCTTACACACATGTAACGGTATTAAATTGGAACTAAAATCTGTGTAATTATGATTGTGTGAAGTCAGGTGTCGGGCGTAATTTGATTTGATGTTGTCAATGTTTCTTATTTTCTTAGGTAAATGTTCTCGAAATCGTTTAAGGAAACCTCTCCCAGTCTGTCCAATGTAGAAGCACTCACAATCATTGCATGTTAACTTATATATGCCAGTTTTTTCTTCTGGAGGCGTGTGTTTTTTCGGTTTGAGAATATCCAGTAACTTATTATTAGTCCTGAATGAAATAGTGAAACTATTATTATTCAATATAGTAGACAAAACCTTAGGCATAAAGCTAGTGTAATTAGTAGATATAAAAAATTTTTGCGTGTTGTTGTTTATTCGGGGTTTAAGCATTCTTTTTTCATGTTTTCTCAACAGTTTGTCAATGGTTAAACTATTGTAACCATTGGCAACCGCGATATATTTTATGACATTTAGCTCATCACGGAAGTCATTATCATCCAAAGGAATTGTCAATAATCTATGAATGAAACTATTGTACGCTGCCATTTTATGTGAAAGAGGATGATGAGAGTCTGCGTGTATTGTGGTGTCAGTGGTAGTCGGTTTCCTATAAATGTTGAACTTTAGTTTATTCATCTGTCGGGTGATGGTTAAATCTAGAAAGTTTATCTTGTTATCAACCTCTGTTTCAAGAGTAAACTGGATGTTTCTATTTATTTTATTTAAACAGTTTTTAAATAATTCGATTTGTCTTTTAGTACCATCAAAAATTAAAAACGTATCGTCTACATACCGTGCATAAAATATTATTTTATTTGCATATATATTATTGTTCAACAAGTGAGTATTCTCATAATAATTCAAATAAATATCGGCCAGTAGGCCGGAGAGGGGTGAGCCCATAGCTAGGCCATCATTTTGAATGTAAAACGAGCCTTTAAAAGTGAAATAGTTTTGTTTCAAAATAACCTCGAATAAATTAATTAACTCATTTATTGTCTGTGTGTTCATGCAACTATTGTCAGATAAATTGTTTCTCAAAATCTGTAATGTATCTATGACTGGGATGTTCGTGTATAAATTAGTTATGTTGAACGAACCTAACCACAAATTGGCGTCGTTCGACATAACTAATTTATACACGAACATCCCAGTCATAGATACATTACAGATGCTGAGAAACAATTTATGTGACAATAGTTGCATGAACACACAGACAATAAATGAGTTAATTAATTTACTCAAGGTTATTTTGAAACAAAACTATTTCACTTTTAATGGCTCGTTTTACATTCAAAATGATGGCCTAGCTATGGGCGCACCCCTCTCCGGCCTACTGGCCGATATTTATTTGAATTATTATGAGAATACTCACTTGTTGAACAATAATATATATGCAAATAAAATAATATTTTATGCACGGTATGTAGACGATACGTTTTTAATTTTTGATGGTACTATAAGACAAATCGAATTATTTAAAAACTGTTTAAATAAAATAAATAGAAACATCCAGTTTACTCTTGAAACAGAGGTTGGTAACAAGATAAACTTTCTAGATTTAACCATCACCCGACAGATGAATAAACTGAAGTTCAACATTTATAGGAAACCGACTACCGCTGACACCACAATACACGCAGACTCTCATCATCCTCTTTCACATAAAATGGCAGCGTACAATAGTTTCATTCATAGATTATTGACAATTTCTTTGGATGATAATGACTTCCGTGATGAGCTAAATGTCATAAAATATATCGCAGTTGCCAATGGTTACAATAGTTTAACCATTGACAAACTGTTGAGAAAACATGAAAAAAGAATGCTTAAACACCGAATCAACAACAACACACAAAAATTTTTTATATCTACTAATTACACTAGCTTTATGCCTAAGGTTTTGTCTTCTATATTGAATAATAATAGTTTCACTATTTCATTCAGGACTAATAATAAGTTACTGGATATTCTCAAACCGAAAAAACACACGCCTCCAGAAGAAAAAACTGGCATATATAAGTTAACATGCAATGATTGCGAGTGCTTCTACATTGGACAGACTGGGAGAGGTTTCCTTAAACGATTTCGAGAACATTTACCTAAGAAAATAGGAAACATTGACAACATCAAATCAAATTACGCCCGACACCTGACTTCACACAATCATAATTACACAGATTTTAGTTCCAATTTAATACCGTTACATGTGTGTAAGAAGGGCCGTTTCATGAATGCCTTGGAGGAATTTGAAATTTACAGTGCATATGCAAACCCAAGGAGTCGCGGTATCGTATTAAATGACCACCTGAACTTTGTATCCAAACGATTGTACGATACCGCTTTGAGTCTGCTTGCTGGGGCTACGATAAGGTAGCAACCGCTCAGTGGCAGAATGAACTTGAACGGGTGCGCACCCAAATCCGCGTACGGTTCATATGCAAATTTTGACATTTTAACTTCTTAACGATCTCGCAAGAGTGATAGTTTTAACTTTTTAATATCTGATGATGGAGCATAAGCTCCGAAACGCGTCATAGACGAAGCATAAGAAATCACACGGCGGATAAATTAAGGTAAATAATTTATTAATTCGTACAAGTGATTTGGTTACCATATAAAACATGAATATTAAACTTATAAGTAGTCGATTGGCGACTAATAAAAATCACTCTTGGGGTTATTCTCTCTATTGCCGTCTATATTTGATTATACACTTTCTTCTGGATTACTTCTTATTTTCTGTAGATCTTTATTAGTTAACTTTGTTGACAAGTAGCATGTGTAAATACTTTTTATTTTCCTCTTCTTCTTGTGACAAATGTTCTTCGTATTGATATTTAATCCCTTCTTCTTGATCATTTCCCATTCTTATAATCTCCTCTACATAATACTCTCATTGGTGGTCTTCTTCTCTTCTCTTTCAAATGTCAGATTTTTTAACATTTTATTCTGGATAATATTTTTTCTTATTGTGGTAGTAATCATTTTTAAAGTATGTTAGGTTTATTCAATAGTCGTTTGTTTCATCTTTGTTTATTTATTATATTAACGTTTTTTCTTCTTTTCCTTTATCATAGCCTTCTCTTATATAATACTCTCTTTGGTGTTTTTCTCCTCTACTCCTTCAAATGTTGGATATTTTAACATTTATTCTAGATTGTTTTTTCTTGTTGTTGAAATCTTTATTAGAGTATCTTAATTTTACTCATTATTCGCTTGTTTCATCATAGTTTGTTTATTATATTATCTTTTCTCTTCTTACCCTTTATTATTATAGCCTTCTCTTATATAATACTCTCTTTGGTGTTTTCCTCCTCTACTCCTTCAAATGTTAGATATTTGAACATTTATTCTGGAATGTATTTTTCTTGTTGTTGAAATCTTTATTAAAGTATCTTAGGTTTATTCAATAGTTGTTTGTCTCTCTTTATTATTTATTATATAATCATTTTTCTTCTTTCCCTTTATTATTATAGCCTTCTCTCATTTAATACTCACTTTGGTGTTTTTCTCCTCTACTCCTTCAAATGTTGGATATTTAAACATTTATTCTGGATTGTATTACTTCTTATTGTGGTTGATGTCTTGTATTCGTCGTTTACCCAATAGTCGTTAGTCTCATCTTTATTTATTTATTATTATCATCTTCTTCTCCGGTTTGCTTTGGTCCATTTCCAAAATTTCCATCCCTTTTTTTCGATGCGTTTGTGTTCGTGTTATCCGTGGTCACTCATCTTAGGTGCGTTTGTTGTTGGGATCATCTTCGTGTTCAGATGGCTCTCAGTACTGGTAATGTACCTCACTATCATCTTGTCCTTCCATTTCGTTTTTATCGAAGTTTCTTTTAATTTGAGGTCTGCATTAATGTTTTGAACTAATTCTGTCTCTGTTAATTCTTTTCCAGTGGATTGGCGTTGCCATTTTCTTTTTGTAGCCTTTCGAATGGTATTACTTTTTGGATCAATTGCTTTATCATCTGGTTTGCTTCCCAAATGCGTTCCTGGTATCTCAATTATTGATGACGTCATTGATCTGTAGAGAAATATCCCTTTTCTGGGTGTATTTAATTTGACTACCCTATTGGTAAGATTCTTTCTCACTGTTGCACGGTGATTCACTTTGAACATCTTTATGAAGTTCTTTTCATACTTCTTCCCATTAATCACTTTTCAGTGGTTAGTAATTGGGTGGTTAATTAAGTTAACTAGACCACTCCTAGTCATCTCTAAGATTTCCCGTGTAATTCTCACTTTCTTGGGATGTATCATTCTTATTTCTTCCGCTTTCTTAATGATCTGTTTATTTACTCCCTTGATGTTAATTTTGATGTGCATCATCTTTTCTTTGTCTCTGTTACTTTTATTCTCAGATATCGATGTACTTGTCTCTTCCTTACTTTCTATTTCCGATCTTTCTTGTTCCATGTTTTCCTCATTATTTTCTTCTGTGGTTTCTTTTAATTGGTCATTATCCTCTATTATTTCTGCTATCAACCTTTTTCCTCCCCTGCTCAGCTCTATTCTTCTACTGATTAGTTCCATGTTTTCTTCCATCTTCTTGTTTATCAATTCCATGTTTTTACTATTGTTTTCGATGCTATCATCGATTTTCTTACTTAATTCTTCCTTATTTTTCGTTAATTGTTCCACCATACTTCTCTGAAAATCCTCCTTTAATGATTCAATATTTTTCTGGCTGTCATCCATTTTCTTATTAATCGATTCCATATTTTTTTTAATGTTTCTTCCATCTTTTTCTGGCTATCTTCCATCTTTTTCTGGCTGTCTTCCTTCAACTCTTTCTTTAATGATTCGATACTCTTATTGGTCTCTACCGTCTTTTTCTGACTGTCTTCCTTCAGTTCCTTGTTACTGTTATCGATTTTCTTATTTATCGATTCCATATTTTTTCTATTTTCTTCCATCATATTCTTCAGCATCTCCATGAGATTAGTGTCCCCCGTTTGTGTGGGTTTCTTGGGTTGTTCCTCTGGTTGTAAAGGTCGGTTAGGTTCTGTAGGAGGTAATATTTCTTCTACATCACCGACTGTCGTCGCCTCCTTGTCGTACATGTTAATCTCCTCTACTTCCGCCGCACGTTTCTTCGAAGTTGCTTTCCGTTGCATTTTCAGTTGTGTGTATTGCACCTGCCTCGAAAATTAGGTTAATTATTTATTTTTATTGATTAAGTTAAATATTTTTTCACCTAGTTCACGCCTCGAACGTGATTATGTTGACGTTTCTTTAGCTAATTTACTGCCTGCAGGTTGGGTGCCATGTTGTAATAAGACTAAATGTACGGTATATTTATTATCCGTAAATGATGTTGAGATTGCACCTAATTAATCGTCTCAAACATTGTTCGCCACTTTGTAATATGACGATGTTGTGGTCCTATTGATTCTTGTTTTCTGTTTTATTATTATTATTATTATTATTAAAGCTTTGTTTTTTATTATTATATTTTTTGTTTTATTGATTTATTCTACCCAATTTATTCTATTATTGAATCCGATATGAATAAATCGGTTCACTTACTCTTTCACTTCGTTTATTAATTTTGTTTTGATTGTTTATAATGGTTTTTGTTCAGTATCTTGAGTGAGTATCTGAAGAAGTTGCGTTGACTTTTCTGCCTTTAGCTGCGGTGAGTCAATCAATACTTTCCTGTATAGACATTAACATAAACACTCAGCTGGCCATACTACACCTTTTTTGAGATCAGAGGAACATCATCTCTGCTCATGAAAATGATTGCTGGAATATATCTTCAGTCAATTCATTATAAAAACACTTATAAGTAGTCAATTGGTGACTAATAAAAAACACTCTTGGGGTTATTCACTCTTTTGCCGTCTATATTTTATTATACACTTTCTTCTGGATTCCTTCTTATTTTCTGTAGATCTTTATTGGTTAACTTTGTTGACAAGTAGCATGTGTAAATACTTTTTATTTTTCTCTTCTTCTTGTGACAAATGTTCTTCGTATTGATTTTTTTCTCCCTTCTTCTTGATCAGTTCTCATTCTTATAATCTCCTCTACATAATACTCTCTTTGGTGGTCTTCTTCTCTTCTCTTTCAAAAGTCAGATTTTTTAACATTTTATTCTAGATAATATTTTTTCTTATTGTGGTAGTAATCATTTTTAAAGTATCTTAGGTTTATTCAATAGACGTTTGTTTCATCTTTGTTTATTTATTATATTAACGTTTTTTCTTCTTTTCCTTTATCATAGCCTTCTCTTATATAATACTCTCTTTGGTGTTTTTCTCCTCTACTCCTTCAAATGTTGGATATTTTAACATTTATTCTAGATTGTTTTTTCTTGTTGTTGAAATCTTTATTAGAGTATCTTAATTTTACTCATTATTCGCTTGTTTCATCATAGTTTGTTTATTATATAATCATTTTTCTTCTTTCCCTTTGTTATTATAGCCTTCTCTCATATAATACTCACTTTGGTGTTTTTCTCCTCTACTCCTTCAAATGTTGGATATTTAAACATTTATTCTGGATTGTATTTCTTCTTATTGTGGTTGATGTCTTGTATTCATCGTTTACCCAATAGTCGTTGGTCTCATCTTTATTTATTTATTATTATCATCTTCTTCTCCTGTTTGCTTTGGACCATTTCCAAAATTTCCGTCCCTTTTTCTCGATGCGTTTTTGTTCGGGTTATCCGTGGTCACTCATCTTAGGTGCGTTTGTTGTTGGGATCATCTTCGTGTTCAGATGGCTCTCAGTACTGGTAATGTACCTCACTATCATCTTGTCCTTCAATTTCGTTTTTATCAAAGTTTCTTTTAATTTGAGGTCTGTATTAATGTTTTGAACTAATTCTGTCTCTGTTAATTCTTTTCCAGTGGATTGGCGTTGCCATTTTCTTTTTGTAGCCTTTCGAATGGTGTTACTTTTTGGATCAATTGCTTTATCATCTGGTTTGCTTCCCAAATGCGTTCCTGGTATCTCAATTATTGATGATGTCATTGATCTGTAGAGAAATATCCCTTTTCTGGGTGTATTTAATTTGACTACCCTATTGGTAAGATTCTTTCTCACTGTTGCACGGTGATTCACTTCGAACATCTTTATGAAGTTCTTTTCATACTTCTTCCCATTAATCACTTTTCAGTGGTTAGTAATTGGGTGGTTAATTAAGTTAACTAGACCACTCCTAGTCATCTCTAAGATTTCCCGTGTAATTCTCACTTTCTTGGGATGTATCATTCTTCTTTCTTCCGCTTTCTTAATGATCTGTTTATTTACTCCCTTGATGTTAATTTTGATGTGCATCATCTTTTCTTTGTCTCTGTTACTTTTATTCTCAGATATCGACGTACTTGTCTCTTCCTTACTTTCTATTTCCGAACTTTCTTGTTCCATGTTTTGCTCATTATTTTCTTCTGTGGTTTCTTTTAATTGGTCATTATCCTCTATTATTTCTGCTATCAACCTTTTTCCTCCCCTGCTCAGCTCTATTCTTCTACTGATTAGTTCCATGTTTTCTTCCATTTTCTTGTTTATCAATTCCATGTTTTTACTATTGTTTTCGATGCTATCATCGATTTTCTTACTTAATTCTTCCTTATTTTTCGTTAATTGTTCCACCATACTTCTCTGAAAATCCGAAAATTAACATCAAGGGAGTAAATAAACAGATCATTAAGAAAGCGGAAGAAAGAAGAATGATACGTCCCAAGAAAGTGAGAATTACACGGGAAATCTTATAGATGAGTAGGAGTGGTCTAGTTAACTTAATTAACCACCCAATTACTTTAATGGTTCAATATTTTTCTGGCTGTCATCAATTTTCTTATTAATCGATTCCATTTTTTTTTTTAATGTTTCTTCCATTTTTTCTGGCTATCTTCCATCTTTTTCTGGCTGTCTTCCTTCAACTCTTTCTTTAATGATTCGATACTCTTATTGGTCTCTTCCGTCTTTTTCTGACTGTCTTCCTTCAGTTCCTTGTTACTGTTATCGATTTTCTTATTTATCGATTCCATATTTTTTCTATTTTCTTCCATCATATTCTTCAGCATCTCCATGAGATTAGTGTCCCCCGTTTGTGTGGGTCTCTTGGGTTGTTCCTCTGGTTGTACAGGTCGGTTAGGTTCTGTAGGAGGTAATATTTCTTCTACATCACCGACTGTCGTCGCCTCCTTGTCATCCATGTTAATCTCCTCTACTTCCGCCGCACGTTTCTTCGAAGTTGCTTTCCGTTGCATTTTCAGTTGTGTGTATTGCACCTGCCTCGAAAATTAGGTTAATTATTTATTTTTATTGATTAAGTTAAATATTTTTTCACCTAATTCACGCCTCGAACGTGATTATGTTGACGTTTCTTTAGCTAATTTACTGCCTGCAGGTTGGGCGCTATGTTGTAATAAGACTAATGTACGGTGTATTTATTATCCGTTAATGATGTTGAGATTGCACCTAATTAATCGTCTCAAACATTGTTCGCCACTTTGTAATATGACGATGTTATGGTCCTATTGATTCTAGTTTTCTGTTTTATTATTATTATTATTATAATTATTATTAAAGCTTTGTTTTTTATTATTATATTTTTTGTTTTGTTGATTTATTCTACCCAATTTAATCTATTATTGAATCCGATATGAATAAATCGGTTCACTTACTCTTTCACTTCGTTTATTAATTTTGTTTTGATTGTTTATAATGGTTTTTGTTCAGTATCTTGAGTGAGTATCTGAAGAAGTTGCGTTGACTTTTCTGCCTTTAGCTGCGGTGAGTCAATCAATACTTTCCTGTATAGACATTAACATAAACACTCAGCTGGCCATACTACACCTTTTTTGAGATCAGAGGAACATCATCTCTGCTCATGAAAATGATTGCTGGAATATATCTTCAGTCAATTCATTATAAAAACACTTATAAGTAGTCAATTGGTAACTAATAAAAAACACTCTTGGGGTTATTCACTCTTTTGCCGTCTATATTTGATTATACACTTTCTTCTGGATTCCTTCTTATTTTCTGTAGATCTTTATTGGTTAACTTTGTTGACAAGTAGCATGTGTAAATACTTTTTATTTTTCTCTTCTTCTTGTGACAAATGTTCTTCGTATTGATTTTTTTCTCCCTTCTTCTTGATCAGTTCTCATTCTTATAATCTCCTCTACATAATACTCTCTTTGGTGGTCTTCTTCTCTTCTCTTTCAAAAGTCAGATTTTTTAACATTTTATTCTAGATAATATTTTTTCTTATTGTGGTAGTAATCATTTTTAAAGTATCTTAGGTTTATTCAATAGACGTTTGTTTCATCTTTGTTTATTTATTATATTAACGTTTTTTCTTCTTTTCCTTTATCATAGCCTTCTCTTATATAATACTCTCTTTGGTGTTTTTCTCCTCTACTCCTTCAAATGTTGGATATTTTAACATTTATTCTAGATTGTTTTTTCTTGTTGTTGAAATCTTTATTAGAGTATCTTAATTTTACTCATTATTCGCTTGTTTCATCATAGTTTGTTTATTATATTATCTTTTCTCTTCTTTCCCTTTATTATTATAGCCTTCTCTTATATAATACCCTCTTTGGTGTTTTTCTTCTCTACTCCTTCAAATGTTAGATATTTGAACATTTATTCTGGAACGTGTTTTTCTTGTTGTTGAAATCTTTATTAAAGTATCTTAGGTTTATTCAATAGTTGTTTGTCTCTCTTTATTATTTATTATATAATCATTTTTCTTCTTTCCCTTTATTATTATAGCCTTCTCTCATATAATACTCTCTTTGGTGTTTTTCTCCTCTACTCCTTCAAATGTTGGATATTTAAACATTTATTCTGGATTGTATTTCTTCTTATTGTGGTTGATGTCTTGTATTCATCGTTTACCCAATAGTCGTTGGTCTCATCTTTATTTATTTATTATTATCATCTTCTTCTCCTGTTTGCTTTGGACCATTTCCAAAATTTCCGTCCCTTTTTCTCAATGCGTTTTTGTTCGGGTTATCCGTGGTCACTCATCTTAGGTGCGTTTGTTGTTGGGATCATCTTCGTGTTCAGATGGCTCTCAGTACTGGTAATGTACCTCACTATCATCTTGTCCTTCAATTTCGTTTATATCAAAGTTTCTTTTAATTTGAGGTCTGTATTAATGTTTTGAACTAATTCTGTCTCTGTTAATTCTTTTCCACTGGATTGGCGTTGCCATTTTCTTTTTGTAGCCTTTTGAATGGTGTTACTTTTTGGATCAATTGCTTTATCATCTGGTTTGCTTCCCAAATGCGTTCCTGGTATCTCAATTATTGATGATGTCATTGATCTGTAGAGAAATATCCCTTTTCTGGGTGTATTTAATTTGACTACCCTATTGGTAAGATTCTTTCTCACTGTTGCACGGTGATTCACTTCGAACATCTTTATGAAGTTCTTTTCATACTTCTTCCCATTAATCACTTTTCAGTGGTTAGTAATTGGGTGGTTAATTAAGTTAACTAGACCACTCCTAGTCATCTCTAAGATTTCCCGTGTAATTCTCACTTTCTTGGGATGTATCATTCTTCTTTCTTCCGCTTTCTTAATGATCTGTTTATTTACTCCCTTGATGTTAATTTTGATGTGCATCATCTTTTCTTTGTCTCTGTTACTTTTATTCTCAGATATCGACGTACTTGTCTCTTCCTTACTTTCTATTTCCGAACTTTCTTGTTCCATGTTTTGCTCATTATTTTCTTCTGTGGTTTCTTTTAATTGGTCATTATCCTCTATTATTTCTGCTATCAACCTTTTTCCTCCCCTGCTCAGCTCTATTCTTCTACTGATTAGTTCCATGTTTTCTTCCATTTTCTTGTTTATCAATTCCATGTTTTTACTATTGTTTTCGATGCTATCATCGATTTTCTTACTTAATTCTTCCTTATTTTTCGTTAATTGTTCCACCATACTTCTCTGAAAATCCGAAAATTAACATCAAGGGAGTAAATAAACAGATCATTAAGAAAGCGGAAGAAAGAAGAATGATACGTCCCAAGAAAGTGAGAATTACACGGGAAATCTTAGAGATGAGTAGGAGTGGTCTAGTTAACTTAATTAACCACCCAATTACTTTAATGGTTCAATATTTTTCTGGCTGTCATCAATTTTCTTATTAATCGATTCCATTTTTTTTTTAATGTTTCTTCCATCTTTTTCTGACTATCTTCCATCTTTTTCTGGCTGTCTTCCTTCAACTCTTTCTTTAATGATTCGATACTCTTATTGGTCTCTTCCGTCTTTTTCTGACTGTCTTCCTTCAGTTCCTTGTTACTGTTATCGATTTTCTTATTTATCGATTCCATATTTTTTCTATTTTCTTCCATCATATTCTTCAGCATCTCCATGAGATTAGTGTCCCCCGTTTGTGTGGGTCTCTTGGGTTGTTCCTCTGGTTGTACAGGTCGGTTAGGTTCTGTAGGAGGTAATATTTCTTCTACATCACCGACTGTCGTCGCCTCCTTGTCATCCATGTTAATCTCCTCTACTTCCGCCGCACGTTTCTTCGAAGTTGCTTTCCGTTGCATTTTCAGTTGTGTGTATTGCACCTGCCTCGAAAATTAGGTTAATTATTTATTTTTATTGATTAAGTTAAATATTTTTTCACCTAATTCACGCCTCGAACGTGATTATGTTGACGTTTCTTTAGCTAATTTACTGCCTGCAGGTTGGGCGCTATGTTGTAATAAGACTAATGTACGGTGTATTTATTATCCGTTAATGATGTTGAGATTGCACCTAATTAATCGTCTCAAACATTGTTCGCCACTTTGTAATATGACGATGTTATGGTCCTATTGATTCTAGTTTTCTGTTTTATTATTATTATTATTATTATTATTATTATTATTATTATTATTATTATTATTAAAGCTTTGTTTTTTATTATTATATTTTTTGTTTTGTTGATTTATTCTACCCAATTTAATCTATTATTGAATCCGATATGTATAAATCGGTTCACTTACTCTTTGACTTCGTTTATTAATTTTGCTTAGATTGTTTATAATGATTTTTGTTCAGTATCTTGAGTGAGTATCTGAAGAAGTTGCGTTGACTTTTCTGCCTTTAGCTGCGGTGAGTCAATCGATACTTTCCTGTATAGACATTAACATAAACACTCTGCTGGCCATACTACAACTTTTTTGAGATCAGAGGAACATCATCTCTGCTCATGAAAATGATTGCTGGAATATATCTTCAGTCAATTCATTATAAAAACACTTATAAGTAGTCGATTGGCGACTAATAAAAAACACTCTTGGGGTTATTCACTCTTTTGCCGTCTATATTTGATTATACACTTTCTTCTGGATTCCTTCTTATTTTCTGTAGATCTTTATTGGTTAACTTTGTTGACAAGTAGCATGTGTAAATACTTTCTATTTTCCTCTTCCTCTTGTGACAAATGTTCTTAGTATTGATTTTTTTCTCCCTTCTTCTTGATCAGTTCCCATTCTTATAATCTCCTCTACATAATACTCTCTTTGGTGGTCTTCTTCTCTTCTCTTTCAAAAGTCAGATTTTTTTACATTTTATTCTAGATAATATTTTTTCTTATTGTGGTAGTAATCATTTTTAAAGTATCTTAGGTTTATTCAATAGTCGTTTGTTTCATCTTTGTATATTTATTATATTAACGTTTTTTCTTCTTTTCCTTTATCATAGCCTTCTCTTATATAATACTCTCTTTGGTGTTTTTCTCCTCTACTCCTTCAAATGTTGGATATTTTAACATTTATTCTAGATTGTTTTTTCTTGTTGTTGAAATCTTTATTAAAGTATCGTAGGTTTTTTCAATAGTTGTTTGTCTCTCTTTATTATTTATTATATAATCATTTTTCTCCTTTCCCTTTATTATTATAGCCTTCTCTCATATAATACTCACTGTAGTGTTTTTCTCCTCTACTCCTTCAAATGTTGGATATTTAAACATTTATTCTGGATTGTATTTCTTCTTATTGTGGTTGATGTCTTGTATTCATCGTTTACCCAATAGTCGTTGGTCTCATCTTTATTTATTTATTATTATCATCTTCTTCTCCTGTTTTCTTTGGACCATTTCCAAAATTTCCGTCCCTTTTTCTCGATGCGTTTTTGTTCGGGTTATCCGTGGTCACTCATCTTAGGTGCGTTTGTTGTTGGGATCATCTTCGTGTTCAGATGGCTCTCAGTACTGGTAATGTACCTCACTATCATCTTGTCCTTCAATTTCGTTTTTATCAAAGTTTCTTGTAATTTAAGGTCTGTATTAATGTTTTGAACTAATTCTGTCTCTGTTAATTCTTTTCCAGTGGGTTGGCGTTGCCATTTTCTCTTTGTAGCCTTTCAAATGGTGTTATTTTGGATCAATTGCTTTATCATCTGGTTTGCTTCACAAATGCGTTCCTGGAATCTCAATTATTGATGACGTCATTGATCTGTAGAGAAATATCCCTTTTCTGGGTGTATTTAATTTGACTACCCTATTGGTAAGATTCTTTCTCACTGTTGCACAGTGATTCACTTCGAACATCTTTATGAAGTTCTTTTCATACTTCTTCCCATTAATCGCTTTTCAGTGGTTAGTAATTGGGTGGTTAATTAAGTTAACTAGACCACTCCTACTCATCTCTAAGATTTCCCGTGTAATTCTCACTTTCTTGGGACGTATCATTCTTCTTTCTTCCGCTTTCTTAATGATCTGTTTATTTACTCCCTTGATGTTAACTTTGATGTGCATCATCTTTTCTTTGTCTCTGTTACTTTTATTCTCAGATATCGACGTACTTGTCTCTTCCTTACTTTCTATTTCCAATCTTTCTTGTTCCATATTTTCCTCATTATTTTCTTCTGTGGTTTCTTTTAATTGGTCATTATCCTCTATTATTTCTGCTATCAACCTTTTTCCTCCCCTGCTCAGCTCTATTCTTCTACTGATTAGTTCCATGTTTTCTTCCATCTTCTTGTTTGTCAATTCCATGTTTTTACTATTGTTTTTTATGCTTTCATCGATTTTCTTATTAATCGATTCCATATTTTTTTTTAATGTTTCTTCCATCTTTTTCTGGCTATCTTCCATCTTTTTCTGGCTGTCTTCCTTCAACTCTTTCCTTAATGATTCGATACTCTTATTGGTCTCTTCCGTCTTTTTCTGACTGTCTTCCTTCAGTTCCTTGTTACTGTTATCGATTTTCTTATTTATCGATTCCATATTTTTTCTTTTCTTCCATCATATTCTTCAGCATCTCCATGAGATTAGTGTCCCCCGTTTGTGTGGGTCTCTTGGGTTGTTCCTCTGGTTGTACAGGTCGGTTAGGTTCTGTAGGAGGTAATATTTCTTCTACATCACCGACTGGCGTCGGCTCCTTGTCGTCCATGTTAATCCCCTTCTCTACTTCCGCCGCACGTTTCTTCGAAGTTGCTTTCCGTTGCATTTTCAGTTGTGTGTATTGCACCTGCCTTGAAAATTAGGTTAATTATTTATTTTTATTGATTAAGTTAAATATTTTTTCACCTAATTCACGCCTCGAACGTGATTATGTTGACGTTTCTTTAGCTAATTTACTGCCTGCAGGTTGGGCGCCATGTTGTAATAAGACTAAATGTACGGTATATTTATTATCCGTTAATGATGTTGAGATTGCACCTAATTAATCGTCTCAAACATTGTTCGCCACTTTGTAATATGACGATGTTATGGTCCTATTGATTCTTGTTTTCTGTTTTATTATTATTATTATTAAAGCTTTGTTTTTTATTATTATATTTTTTGTTTTATTGATTTATTCTACCCAATTCAATCTATTATTGAATCCGATATGAATAAATCGGTTCACTTACTCTTTGACGTCGTTTATTAATTTTGTTTAGATTGTTTATAATGGTTTTTGTTCAGTATCTTGAGTGAGTATCTGAAGAAGTTGCGTTGACTTTTCTGCCTTTAGCTGCGGTGAGTCGATCGATACTTTCCTGTATAGACATTAACATAAACACTCTGCTGGCCATACTACACCTTTTTTGAGATCAGAGGAACATCATCTCTGCTCATGAAAATGATTGCTGGAATATATCTTCAGTCAATTCATTATAAAAACACGTATAAGTAGTCGATTGGCGACTAATAAAAAACACTCTTGGGGTTATTCACTCTTTTGCCGTCTATATTTTATTATACACTTTCTTCTGGATTCCTTCTTATTTTCTGTAGATCTTTATTAGTTAACTTTGTTGACAAGTAGCATGTGTAAACACTTTTTATTTTTCTCTTCTTCTTGTGACAAATGTTCTTCGTATTGATTTTTTTCTCCCTTCTTCTTGATCAGTTCCCATTCTTATAATCTCCTCTACATAATACTCTCTTTGGTGGTCTTCTTCTCTTCTCTTTCAAATGTCAGATTTTTTAACATTTTATTCTGGTTAATATTTTTTGTTATTGTGGTAGTAATCATTTTTAAAGTATCTTAGGTTTATTCAATAGTCGTTAGTTTCATCTTTGTTTATTTATTATATTAACGTTTTTTCTTCTTTTTCTTTATCATAGCCTTCTCTTATATAATACTCTCTTTGGTGTTTTTCTCCTCTACTCCTTCAAATGTTGGATATTTAAACATTTATTCTAGATTGTTTTTTCTTGTTGTTGAAATCTTTATTAGAGTATCTTAATTTTACTCATTATTCGCTTGTTTCATCATAGTTTGTTATTATATTATCTTTTCTCTTCTTTCCCTTTATTATTATAGCCTTCTCTTATATAATACCCTCTTTGGTGTTTTTCTCCTCTACTCCTTCAAATGTTAGATATTTGAACATTTATTCTGGAATGTATTTTTCTTGTTGTTGAAATCTTTATTAAATAATCGTAGGTTTTTTCAATAGTTGTTTGTCTCTCTTTATTATTTATTATATAATCATTTTTCTCCTTTCCCTTTATTATTATAGCCTTCTCTCATATAATACTCACTGTGGTGTTTTTCTCCTCTACTCCTTCAAATGTTGGATATTTAAACATTTATTCTGGATTGTATTTCTTCTTATTGTGGTTGATGTCTTGTATTCATCGTTTACCCAATAGTCGTTGGTCTCATCTTTATTTATTTATTATTATCATCTTCTTCTCCTGTTTGCTTTGGACCATTTCCAAAATTTCCGTCCCTTTTTCTCGATGCGTTTTTGTTCGGGTTATCTGTGGTCACTCATCTTAGGTGCGTTTGTTGTTGGGATCATCTTCGTGTTCAGATGGCTCTCAGTACTGGTAATGTACCTCACTATCATCTTGTCCTTCAATTTCGTTTTTATCAAAGTTTTGTTGTAATTTAAGGTCTGTATTAATGTTTTGAACTAATTCTGTCTCTGTTAATTCTTTTCCAGTGGATTGGCGTTGCCATTTTCTCTTTGTAGCCTTTTGAATGGTGTTATTTTGGATCAATTGCTTTATCATCTGGTTTGCTTCACAAATGCGTTCCTGGAATCTCAATTATTGATGACGTCATTGATCTGTAGAGAAATATCCCTTTTCTGGGTGTATTTAATTTGACTACCCTATTGGTAAGATTCTTTCTCACTGTTGCACAGTGATTCACTTCGAACATCTTTATGAAGTTCTTTTCATACTTCTTCCCATTAATCGCTTTTCAGTGGTTAGTAATTGGGTGGTTAATTAAGTTAACTAGACCACTCCTACTCATCTCTAAGATTTCCCGTGTAATTCTCACTTTCTTGGGACGTATCATTCTTCTTTCTTCCGCTTTCTTAATAATGTGTTTATTTACTCCCTTGATGTTAACTTTGATGTGCATCATCTTTTCTTTGTCTCTGTTATTTTTATTCTCAGATATCGACGTACTTGTCTCTTCCTTACTTTCTATTTCCAATCTTTCTTGTTCCATGTTTTCCTCATTATTTTCTTCTGTGGTTTCTTTTAATTGGTCATTATCCTCTATTATTTCTGCTATCAACCTTTTTCCTCCCCTGCTCAGCTCTATTCTTCTACTGATTAGTTCCATGTTATCTTCCATCTTCTTGTTTGTCAATTCCATGTTTTTACTAATGTTTTTGATGCTTTCAACGATTTTCTTATTAATCGATTCCATATTTTTTTTTAATGTTTCTTCCATCTTTTTTGGCTATCTTCCATCTTTTTCTGGCTGTCTTCCTTCAACTCTTTCTTTAATGATTCGATACTCTTATTGGTCTCTTCCGTCTTTTTCTGACTGTCTTCCTTCAGTTCCTTGTTACTGTTATCGATTTTCTTTTTTATCGATTCCATATTTTTTCTTTTCTTCCATCATATTCTTCAGCATCTCCATGAGATTAGTGTCCCCCGTTTGTGTGGGTCTCTTGGGTTGTTCCTCTGGTTGTACAGGTCGGTTAGGTTCTGTAGGAGGTAATATTTCTTCTACATCACCGACTGGCGTCGGCTCCTTGTCGTCCATGTTAATCTCCTTCTCTACTTCCGCCGCACGTTTCTTCGAAGTTGCTTTCCGTTGCATTTTCAGTTGTGTGTATTGGACCTGCCTTGAAAATTAGGTTAATTATTTATTTTTATTGATTAAGTTAAATATTTTTTCACCTAATTCACGCCTCGAACGTGATTATGTTGACGTTTCTTTAGCTAATTTACTGCCTGCAGGTTGGGCGCCATGTTGTAATAAGACTAAATGTACGGTATATTTATTATCCGTTAATGATGTTGAGATTGCACCTAATTAATCGTCTCAAACATTGTTCGCCACTTTGTAATATGACGATGTTATGGTCCTATTGATTCTTGTTTTCTGTTTTATTATTATTATTATTAAAGCTTTGTTTTTTATTATTATATTTTTTGTTTTATTGATTCATTCTACCCAGTTCAATCTATTATTGAATCCGATATGAATAAATCGGTTCACTTACTCTTTGACGTCGTTTATTAATTTTGTTTAGATTGTTTATAATGGTTTTTGTTCAGTATCTTGAGTGAGTATCTGAAGAAGTTGCGTTGACTTTTCTGCCTTTAGCTGCGGTGAGTCGATCGATACTTTCCTGTATAGACATTAACATAAACATTCTGCTGGCCATACTACACCTTTTTTGAGATCGGAGGAACATCATCTCTGCTCATGAAAATGATTGCTGGAATATATCTTCAGTCAATTCATTATAAAAACACTTATAAGTAGTCGATTGGCGACTAATAAAAAACACTCTTGGGGTTATTCACTCTTTTGCCGTCTATATTTTATTATACACTTTCTTCTGGATTCCTTCTTATTTTCTGTAGATCTTTATTAGTTAACTTTGTTGACAAGTAGCATGTGTAAATACTTTTTATTTTTCTCTTCTTCTTGTGACAAATGTTCTTCGTATTGATTTTTTTCTCCCTTCTTCTTGATCAGTTCCCATTCTTATAATCTCCTCTACATAATACTCTCTTTGGTGGTCTTCTTCTCTTCTCTTTCAAATGTCAGATTTTTTAACATTTTATTCTGGTTAATATTTTTTGTTATTGTGGTAGTAATCATTTTTAAAGTATCTTAGGTTTATTCAATAGTCGTTTGTTTCATCTTTGTTTATTTATTATATTAACGTTTTTTCTTCTTTTCCTTTATCATAGCCTTCTCTTATATAATACTCTCTTTGGTGTTTTTCTCCTCTACTCCTTCAAATGTTGGATATTTAAACATTTATTCTAGATTGTTTTTTCTTGTTGTTGAAATCTTTATTAGAATATCTTAATTTTACTCATTATTCGCTTGTTTCATCATAGTTTGTTTATTATATTATCTTTTCTCTTCTTACCCTTTATTATTATAGCCTTCTCTTATATAATACCCCCTTTGGTGTTTTTCTCCTCTACTCCTTCAAATGTTAGATATTTGAACATTTATTCTGGAATGTATATTTCTTGTTGTTGAAATCTTTATTAAAGTATCTTAGGTTTATTCAATAGTTGTTTGTCTCTCTTTATTATTTATTATATAATCATTTTTCTTCTTTCCCTTTATTATTATAGCCTTCTCTCATATAATACTCACTTTGGTGTTTTTCTCCTCTACTCCTTCAAATGTTGGATATTTAAACATTTATTCTGGATTGTATTTCTTCTTATTGTGGTTGAAGTCTTGTATTCGTCGTTTACCCAATAGTCGTTGGTCTCATCTTTATTTATTTATTATTATCATCTTCTTCTCCTGTTTGCTTGGGACCATTTCCAAAATTTCCGTCCCTTTTTCTCGATGCGTTTTTGTTCGGGTTATCCGTGGTCACTCATCTTAGGTGCGTTTGTTGTTGGGATCATCTTCGTGTTCAGATGGCTCTCAGTACTGGTAATGTACCTCACTATCATCTTGTCCTTCAATTTCGTTTTTATCAAAGTTTCTTTTAATTTGAGGTCTGTATTAATGTTTTGAACTAATTCTGTCTCTGTTAATTCTTTTCCAGTGGATTGACGTTGCCATTTTCTTTTTGTAGCCTTTCGAATGGTGTTACTTTTTGGATCAATTGCTTTATCATCTGGTTTGCTTCCCAAATGCGTTCCTGGTATCTCAATTATTGATGACGTCATTGATGCGTAGAGAAATATCGCTTTTCTGGGTGTATTTAATTTGACTACCCTATTGGTAAGATTCTTTCTCACTGTTGCACGGTGATTCACTTCGAACATCTTTATGAAGTTCTTTTCATACTTCTTCCCATTAATCGCTTTTCGGTGGTTAATAATTGGGTGATTAATTAAGTTAACTAGACCACTCCTAGTCATCTCTAAGATTTCCCGTGTAATTCTCACTTTCTTGGGGCGTATCATTCTTCTTTCTTCCGCTTTCTTAATGATCTGTTTATTTACTCCCTTGATGTTAATTTTGATGTGCATCATCTTTTCTTTGTCTCTGTTACTTTTATTCTCAGATATCGACGTACTTGTCTCTTCCTTACTTTCTATTTCCGAACTTTCTTGTGCCATGTTTTCCTCGTTATTTTCTTCTGTGGTTTCTTTTAATTGGTCATTATCCTCTATTATTTCTGCTATCAACCTTTTTCCTCCCCTGCTCAGCTCTATTCTTCTACTGATTAGTTCCATGTTTTCTTCCATCTTCTTGTTTGTCAATTCCATGTTTTTACTATTGTTTTCGATGCTTTCATCGATTTTCTTACTTAACTCTTCCTTATTTTTCGTTAATTGTTCCACCATACTTCTCTGAAAATCCTCCTTTAATGATTCTATATTTTTCTGGCTGTAATCCATTTTCTTATTAATCGATTCCATATTTTTTTTTAATGTTTCTTCCATCTTTTTCTGGCTATCTTCCATCTTTTTCTGGCTGTCTTCCTTCAACTCTTTCTTTAATGATTCGATACTCTTATTGGTCTCTTCCGTCTTTTTCTGACTGTCTTCCTTCAGTTCCTTGTTACTGTTATCGATTTTCTTTTTTATCGATTCCATATTTTTTCTATTTTCTTCCATCATATTCTTCAGCATCTCCATGATATTAGTGTCCCCCGTTTGTGTGGGTTTCTTGGGTTGTTCCTCTGGTTGTACAGGTCGGTTAGGTTCTGTAGGAGGTAATATTTCTTCTACATCACCGACTGGCGTCGGCTCCTTGTCGTCCATGTTAATCTCCTTCTCTACTTCCGCCGCACGTTTCTTCGAAGTTGCTTTCCGTTGCATTTTCAGTTGTGTGTATTGCACCTGCCTCGAAAATTAGGTTAATTATTTATTTTTATTGATTAAGTTAAATATTTTTTCACCTAATTCACGCCTCTAACGTGATTATGTTGACGTTTCTTTAGCTAATTTACTGCCTGCAGGTTGGGCGCCATGTTGTAATAAGACTAAATGTACGGTATATTTATTATCCGTTAATGATGTTGAGATTGCACCTAATTAATCGTCTCAAACATTGTTCGCCACTTTGTAATATGACGATGTTATGGTCCTATTGATTCTTGTTTTCTGTTTTATTATTATTATTATTAAAGCTTTGTTTTTTATTATTATTTTTTGTTTTATTGATTTATTCTACCCAATTTAATCTATTATTGAATCCGATATGAATAAATCGGTTCACTTACTCTTTGACGTCGTTTATTAATTTTGTTTAGATTGTTTATAATGGTTTTTGTTCAGTATCTTGAGTGAGTATCTGAAGAAGTTGCGTTGACTTTTCTGCCTTTAGCTGCGGTGAGTCAATCGATACTTTCCTGTATACACATTAACATAAACACTCTGCTGGCCATACTACACCTTTTTTGAGATCAGAGGAACATCATCTCTGCTCATGAAAATGATTGCTGGAATATATCTTCAGTCAATTCATTATAAAAACACTTATAAGTAGTCGATTGGCGACTAATAAAAAACACTCTTGGGGTTATTCACTCTTTTGCTGTCTATATTTTATTATACACTTTCTTCTGGATTCCTTCTTATTTTCTGTAGATCTTTATTGGTTAACTTTGTTGACAAGTAGCATGTGTAAATACTTTTTATTTTTCTCTTCTTCTTGTGACAAATGTTCTTCGTATTGATTTTTTCTCCCTTCTTCTTGATCAGTTCCCATTCTTATAATCTCCTCTACATAATACTCTCTTTGGTGGTCTTCTTCTCTTCTCTTTCAAAAGTCAGATTTTTTAACATTTTATTCTAGATAATATTTTTTCTTATTGTGGTAGTAATCATTTTTAAAGTATCTTAGGTTTATTCAATAGTCGTTTGTTTCATCTTTGTTTATTTATTATATTAACGTTTTTTCTTCTTTTCCTTTATCATAGCCTTCTCTTATATAATACTCTCTTTGGTGTTTTTCTCCTCTACTCCTTCAAATGTTGGATATTTTAACATTTATTCTAGATTGTTTTTTCTTGTTGTTGAAATCTTTATTAGAGTATCTTAATTTTACTCATTATTCGCTTGTTTCATCATAGTTTGTTTATTATATTATCTTTTCTCTTCTTTCCCTTTATTATTATAGCCTTCTCTTATATAATACCCTCTTTGGTGTTTTTCTCCTCTACTCCTTCAAATGTTAGATATTTGAACATTTATTCTGGAATGTATTTTTCTTGTTGTTGAAATCTTTATTAAAGTATCTTAGGTTTATTCAATAATTGTTTGTCTCTCTTTATTATTTATTATATAATCATTTTTCTTCTTTCCCTTTATTATTATAGCCTTCTCTCATATAATACTCACTTTGGTGTTATTCTCCTCTACTCCTTCAAATGTTGGATATTTAAACATTTATTCTGGATTGTATTTCTTCTTATTGTGGTTGATGTCTTGTATTCGTCGTTTACCCAATAGTCGTTGGTCTCATCTTTATTTATTTATTATTATCATCTTCTTCTCCTGTTTGCTTTGGACCATTTCCAAAATTTCCGTCCCTTTTTCTCAATGCGTTTTTGTTCGGGTTATCCGTGGTCACTCATCTTAGGTGCGTTTGTTGTTGGGATCATCTTCGTGTTCAGATGGCTCTCAGTACTGGTAATGTACCTCACTATCATCTTGTCCTTCAATTTCGTTTTTATCCAAGTTTCTTTTAATTTGAGGTCTGTATTAATGTTTTGAACTAATTCTGTCTCTGTTAATTCTTTTCCAGTGGATTGGCGTTGCCATTTTCTTTTTGTAGCCTTTCGAATGGTGTTACTTTTTGGATCAATTGCTTTATCATCTGGTTTGCTTCCCAAATGCGTTCCTGGTATCTCAATTATTGTTGACGTCATTGATCTGTAGAGAAATGTCCCTTTTCTGGGTGTATTTAATTTGACTACCCTATTGGTAAGATTCTTTCTCACTGTTGCATGGTGATTCACTTCGAACATCTTTATGAAGTTCTTTTCATACTTCTTCCCATTAATCGCTTTTTGGTGGTTAATAATTGGTTGGTTAATTAAGTTAACTAGACCACTCCTAGTCATCTCTAAGATTTCCCGTGTAATTCTCACTTTCTTGGGACGTATCATTCTTCTTTCTTCCGCTTTCTTAATGATCTGTTTATTTACTCCCTTGATGTTAATTTTGATGTGCATCATCTTTTCTTTGTCTCTGTTACTTTTATTCTCAGATATCGACGTACTTGTCTCTTCCTTACTTTCTATTTCCGAACTTTCTTGTTCCATGTTTTGCTCGTTATTTTCTTCTGTGGTTTCTTTTAATTGGTCATTATCCTCTATTATTTCTGCTATCAACCTTTTTCCTCCCCTGCTCAGCTCTATTCTTCTACTGATTAGTTCCATGTTTTCTTCCATCTTCTTGTTGGTCAATTCCATGTTTTTACTATTGTTTTCGATGCTATCATCGATTTTCTTACTTAATTCTTCCTTATTTTTCATTAATTGTTCCACCATTCTTCTCTGAAAATCCTCCTTTAATGATTCAATATTTTTCTGGCTGTAATCCATTTTCGGTTCACTTACTCTTTGACGTCGTTTATTAATTTTGTTTAGATTGTTTATAATGGTTTTTGTTCAGTATCTTGAGTGAGTATCTGAAGAAGTTGCGTTGACTTTTCTGCCGTTAGCTGCGGTGAGTCAATCGATACTTTCCTGTATAGACATTAACATAAACACAACATGTACATGATACTTACTATCAGTCGTAATATGTCAAAAATATTAGATAATGTGGATAATCATTCAATTTGAATGTTAGCTCTGGCTTCTGGTACCAACCGTCTCATGTTGCTCACCTAAGCTGTAATTTCTATTTTTTCCAATAAAGGTCAACACTTTAAATTGTTCATAAAACAATAGTTGTTTATTTAACTCAAGTAAAATGGTTTTTGTTACAATATTATTATTTATCGTCCTTTTTTTTTAAATACAGTAATCCCTCGTCAACCGCGGGTTCTCCAACCGCGGAATTCATTTATACGTGGTTTTATAAATGCGCAGTAGTTTCCAACCGCGGGGCTGGAATTCGCTTATACGCGGTTTGTAGTAGCATCCGCTAGGCAGCGCTTCGTGCACACATATCCCTTCAAATCGGATTGAAGTCAGTCAGTCGCGCATTGCTCTTCTGCCGTGACGTATTGCGTGTTCTTTAGTTTTTAGTGTTCGTTGTTCTTATTATATAGTGTTAATTTACTCTTTTATAAACTATCCTTTTGTCATAATGTGTTCCAAACGTTCGGAAAACATAATTGGCGGTGATAAGCTAGCCAAAAGGGCTAGGAATGTACTACCGCTGGAGAAAAAGCTCGATGTTTTGAACAGGTTAGGGTTGAAACTCGCTGAATTTTTTCTTGACATTGATCCCATCATGGAGCGGAGTATAAAATTCAAACGGGGTTTGGAGGATTTATTATCTCCATACAAGCAGCTTCAGAAGGAGTTTCAAAATAAAATGAAGCAGACTTCTCTTTTATGCTATTTTAAATCATCTGGTGGCAAGTCAACTGACGTCCCTCACTCTTCCACAAGTGCCGATTCCCATCCCTCGATTTAAAATTGTTTTGATTAAAATTTTGCGTTTAAATTGTTTGTGTGTTAAAAATTTGTTTTCATTTTAAAATTTTAAGTTGAAAATTGTAGTAAGCTATAAAACTGGACTTACTTAGCACTAAAAACTGGCCGCTATTTTTTCCTTGTCTTAGCGGCTTTTTCGTTATACGTAATGTAATACAGTATGTATTTTAAACATTTTGAAAATTTTTATAATTTAAGTAACTGTCAGCTATTTGAAATCATTGGACTGGTTTTATACATTCGAACAATGTAGTGTATACTGTATAATAAAGAGTCGTACAGTATTTTATATTTCTGGCTTTGTTTCAGATTCCCCTAACCTTACTTTTCCCATATAAAGTTAACTTCACCAACCGCGGATTCACTAACCGCGATGTTTTGTAGGAACCTAACCCCCGCGGTTGGCGAGGGAATACTGTACTTAAAATTGAACATGGACTCTTAAAGTAATTAACTGCTCAGGGTGGTATGACTGCATTTGGCAAGTCGATTATTTTCTGTTTGTAAATACTTAGGTTATGATGCTTTACAACATTAGTAGGTTCTTTGAGTCTGTAAGATACACTTCTACAATAAAATGCACTACTGTGATAATGAGTAGGCGGAGATTAAAATTATTAATTGTTGTTTTAACATAACATAAAATATGAACGATTGTTCATTGTTTACAATTGAGGTTAGCAGCGGTTCATGTAACCTTGCTTATTTAAAATTGATTAATTGATGCTTCTTTGAGGCATTACTGACTTAGTATATCATTATAATTTATTAAATTCAGTGTTATGTTCCTGAATAATCTCCAAGATTGGATATAAATAAAACAGGTAATTCAAATTAATTCGCTACGACTAGGTTACACTCATGTGTGACTCTGAGTTCAAGTACTATAATTAAATACAAAAACATTTTTAAATTATTAATTGTCAGGGTTCATTTTCCCTTCATTGATCGTTCAATGTCTTTTCTTAAACTAATATAATTGATTCAATCAAAGAATTAAAATTGTCGTTATTAAAATTGTTCAATTTGATTATTGTTTATTTGATTTTTTCTAAGTCCCCTTCCTTATGGAATTAGGGTTATTTATCAATTAATTCAGACAAATTAGATTCGCTATTAGCGTTCTTTAATTAATGAATGATTTGATATATATAATATAATGGTCATTTGCATTGATACTTGCGTAATCTGTCAATTCGAAGAATTAACACTTTTTTAACTTTTCATAATTAATTAATATTTTTAATTAATTTTCATAAATGCACTTCACACACTGCCTATACGCATGAACTCCGTAATAGAACACTTAAAAATAGACTGCACTGTCTTCTCGGGTTGACCTAACCTCAACTCGAAGTTTCGAGGTTAGCTTGTGTATTTACAGCTGTCGGCTGTCAAACCCACATTTTTCTTGACGTTCGGCTAATGTGGAGTATCTCTAGTTGTTGATGATAGACTGGCTATAGTTACTTGGTCGGTATTCTACACTTCGTATTTTTTAATGAGCTCTGATTGGCTAATTGTCTTTATTTTGTGTACACTCGGTGAGATTCGTCAAAATAGATGCTTACCATAGCGTCAGTAGCTGGGTTCAAGATTATGATTTGTCGGTTACATACCCACACGCAAGGGCTTGTCTCTTTTTAATTATTTCTTATAAGTCAAATATCTTATCTATAATTACACTGACAATATTTTTATCATTCCCATCGTTTCTATTTTTTGATTACGAGTAATTTGCATTCCCTCATCATATAGTTCTGATTTGGGGTTGACAAAACCGCACTTGGTATAAATTCATAATAGTTTTTAAGTTATTTAATACTTTAAATACATTGTTTTTATCCCATGTTTTCATGGTGATAACATATTATTACAGTATTATTCACTTTTCCCTTCTAGTTATGTACTAATAATTATACAATATCTATTTTCATAGGTTCAAGTCCTAGGCTTACTGTTACATATTTTGTTTATTAATAATATTATACTAACAGTAATAGTTAATAACATTTTATTATGGCCTATGCATACTGCATTGGTCATTGTCACTTCTGATAGTGTCCTTTTTCTTTATCTCATGGTTTTATTACCTTAACTATAGTTTGTTAAGTGAGTTTACTATACTTTAGAAAGTTACATTTTTACATGAGTTGCAATCCTTTCAATTTATTCTCATCATTGTTTGAATATCTTTTATCATTGTTTGATAACACTGTTAGTATTGTGCAGTAGTTCATTCTGGATTTATACTGATAATTGCTTTGGTTTAAAGTTACCAAGATTACTTTCATCTAGCTGTCAACATGGTTTATTTATTATTATTGTTATTATTGGTATTTAGGTGGATATAATCCTTGAATTTACTTATTTGAATGGTATTCTGCCTCATTCAATGTTATTAGTTGAGTTCCTACTCTTTTATGAAAAGTTTACAAGATAATTTTGTTGCATCATGCATCCATTCTATGTCAGGCATATAGTTATATTAAATTACATTAATTCAGCTTTTATATTTACTTATTACCTTATCTATTGTACAAAAATTGTTGCTTATATTATCTATTTATGTCACATTATAATACATTTTAGTTTAACATTGCTTTAGCCTTATTTTTCTATAGTTTTAGTGAAAACTAGTTGACCAGATTATGTTATGTTATATTCTAAATATGCAACAATGGATTACTGTCAATTTTGTATTTCTACATTATATCTGATTTATTTACCTTTATGTAGCACTGGTATATTTATTGTTTATTATTAGATTACATTTTGTTTATCTTTTACAGTCTTTATTATTGGTAATTAGTGGTTATTTGTGATATCAATTCCACTTTACAATCTGTCATTAGTGTTTTGGACATAGTCCTTTTTTCAAGTTTACACATCATTTAGCTAAGAACATCCTATTATTATTCATTCTCTTTGTTACTTTCTATGTTCAATAATTAATTCTTATTGAGTATTGTTTGCATTACATTGTCAAGGAAGGTATTTACTTAATAAGTTTGGGTCATTGTCAATTTTACAGCTTAGGGGTTTAAATCATGTTGTTTATTCCATTTATACATTCTTCTTTTATAATAATTCTTTTATTGGCATATGTTGATTCGTTATAATTCATGTTATCTCCCTTTTTGTGTTTGATCTGGATATTTTCTTCTTCTCTTCACTGATTCCTTTCTCACTCTTAATAAGTTTCTTCATGGTGTTGTTTTCACTGGTTTCCTTCTCTCTGTTTGTAGGTTTCTTCATGATTTTGTTTTCATGGGTTTCCTTCCCACTGTTAATAGGTTTCTTCGTGATGTTGTTTTCCTTGTTTCCTTCTCCTTCTTGTTTCTTCTTAATGTTGTTTTCCTTGTTTCCTTCTCACTGTTTGATCTATTGGGTAATTATGTATGTCGTCTCGTCGTTAGTATTGCTGTATCTTCTTTAGTAGTACATTTACTGGTAGTTCCTTCTTCATTTTATTCGTTTGGTTTAGCTTATGATACTTCCTTTTTTATCCATGATTGTATGTTTGACCTTGTAGATATTCCTAGTTGTAGTGGCTTTTAACTCATTTGTAGTACGTTGGTGTTGGTAGTGTTATATGTACCATTACAAAACTAAAATCAACAAGTCTTACCACACTCCCTAATACATACAAATAACGGCAGTCAATTAAGTCCTGTAAGTCTTTTTTTAACACGTTAATATTAACTTAATTAAAACTCAAAAACATTATTTTATTTAACAGTGTTAACAAATTTATTGTTCAGCTACATTTTTCTGTAGCATCCGAAGTTCCAGTGCCCACTTTTTTCTTTTAAAAGCAATCACATCAGCATGTAACTCTGCAGCATGTCTCATCTCCTCAGCATGGCACTCTGCAACACGTCTCATCGCCTCAGTATGGGACTCTGCAGCATGTCTCATTTCTTCTTCTTTTGCCTGCAGTGTCAGTTTGGCCACAGCAACTTTATATTTCAATTCCTCCACTATGAGGGCATGTTTTACTCTCTTCATCCTCTCATTTGATTCCCACTGGGCCCTTTGAGATTTTCTATTTTGGCTGCAATATACTGGAAGCTTCTCCTGTACTTTTGGGGACTCTGACTGCCTTCCTGAAAATATTTTACAAAACATCGTGTTAATAAGATTTCTGGTATTGTAATAAACAGTATTAATATGTTCATGCTGTTACGATATTAATTGATGACCCGTTGGGCACTTAGTGAAACATATTAATACAAAGGTTTTTTTACTTTTATTTTGCTAAACTTGTGTTGCTACCACTAGTACTCACTTACACTTCCATGAGCGCTTAATGGAAGTGTAAGTGAGTATTAGTGGTAGCAACACAAGTTTAGCAAAAGTTAGACTTAACCACTAAATTGTATTTATCGTTTAAGTGTATAAGACGTGCAGTCTGAAATGGAAAGTGGGGATCTTAACAGGGTAAGCGCTCATGGAAGTGTAAGTGAGTTTTAGTGGTAGCAACACAAGTTTAGCAAAAGGTAAACTTAACCACTAACTTGTATTTATCATTTAAAGGTTTTTTAAAAATATATAAACACTTGGTACATTTCACAGATTTTATTTAACTCTGACAGCTGTTTTGACTTCTTAAGCCATTGCCAAAGACATGAATGAAACCTAAACAGAGGATGTAAGGGTGGTGGAGACATCTGTTTAGGGCATGTATTGGAACATGTGTGAGGTGTGAAGATGGAGTGGGGTTGCAGGAGCTAAGGGAAGGTCAAGTGTCTGTAAAAACTAAATATAATCTGAATACAAAATATAAAATTCATGCTCTCAATATTGTGTTTATCAAATGGTACAAAAAAAATAGTATTTACTGTCCTGATCCTTTAAAATCAGCTTTCATAATTGTGTGAATAAAAGCATTTACGTTTTGTTACTGAAATTTGCTAATGTAATTGTAAACTTACAAATTCACTGTAATATTAATGAGATTAAAATACAAGGTGTAACAAACTAAAACAAAGACTATGCTTTCTCTTGTTCCAGAACGTTGAGAAACTGATAAGGATTTGTGCCAGCGTTGTCATAATTATAGAGTTTATGTCAAAACAGAAACCATTAATACATTCGAATAATTTAAAGAGGATAATAAAACAATACCTTGTAAGCTTGGAGAACTGGAGCATGTACTGTCATCATTCATTGAAATATTAAGAGGTTGGATGTCATCACCTTTCAGCATTTCTCTTACCTTGGTGTCTTTCGCATTTTCTCTGAAACTTATGGTAAACTGAAGAGCACTATCACCTGCCACTACATAATTGACTTCTCCCACCTGTGAAATAATAAATAAACAAATTCATTTTTCTTTTATCAAATGTTACTTAGTATGTAATATATGAAAAATATTATAGGCCTACTTAAGAGTGGGTACGAACATGCTAACGCAACATTACTGGTAGACAGCAGCATACTGTGTGACATTACTGTATTGTGAGACATCGCGACAAGTCAGCTGACAAACAAGAGTTTATCATTGCACTGTTCTGTTAGGTGTCGTAGAAGAGGGAAGTGACCTTTTTCTCTCGTACAGATTCAAAAATTTATATTTTTTACTTTTTATGCATGTGCATATTTTTTTATTTTTGATTGACTGATTGAAATATACTCATTAAAGTATAGCTGATTATGTTATCTAGTGACAAAACTTATACGTCTTTATGTACAAAATGGTGGCTAATATCAAACTCCTCAAACCGCCAATATAGTGCCCATTTCATTTATAATTAAAAATCAAAATATTAACTATGAAGCCGGAATCACAACGAAAAATGCATATGAACTGATGAGCGCGTCCACTTGAACTTGGCTGCGCTATGGAGTGAGGGTCATGTGACTCAGTGAACTAATCAGGTAGCGCACCACAATGCGACATTGCTGACTTCCGTGAGGAAAAAACAAAATAATTTGTTCTTGTCTCACTGCTGCACAGTAATGTAGTACAGTAACCATCTTCGACATGTTTTCTCCTATTTAAACCTATACATTTGTTATGACTTGACCTCATTGTGGTACAGTACAGTAATATCGCACAGTATGCTGCTGTCTACCAGTAATGTTGCGTCAGCATGTTCATACCCTAAGCAATCAAAACATATGTCAGGATTAATGAGAATGGATAGATACAGAAACAAAATAATTGGATCCCTTGGAATGAAATAATTGGATCAAGATACACCTGGCAGTGATATACAAAAATGAACAAAACACACACACACACACACACATACACACACACCAGCGTATACTTACACACAGAGAGGGCACAATATGCTATACCTCATTAAAAGCAAAACAAAAATATTTCTTAAAAGACTGTAAATAACTATTAAAAGAATTCCATGAAATGACTAGGTAAATTATCATTAACTCATAAAACATAAACACTTCCTATTATTATAATAAATTTTTTTACCTGTGATAGAGCTACTGTGCCACTGTCAATTGCACCTTCTATTTCAGTTGCAAATAAATTTTCACGAAGGGAGTCGCATAGATCACATGGAGTCTTTGGTCTTCCACCTGCAGACAAAGTTGCCCTCTTCAGGAATGTTAACTCCTTCCTCTTTAGTGATTTTAAATTATCCCACAACTTTTTTAATTGTTTGGATGTTCTCTGTAAAGAAATAGGTTATCACAAATACAAGAAAATATAAACTTTCTGAAAAATGACAAAACTCATTACACAAAACAGAACACTCAGTGATATAACACAATATTTATTGTAAGCATTTGTCACTCCATGCATGATGATTGATATGCTAGGTTTGGGCTAATAGCCTACATCGTAATGGGAACCTATTACAGTTTGAAATTTTATCGAGTTATTCTCAGACAGCAACTGGTAAAGGACAGTACACTTGCAATTATCGCAATTCTATTTTTGTTTCAAATAAACATTTTTTTATTAATGATATTTTATTACAAATTTTGGTAATAGTCGCCATTCACAAACTGAGCTCTAGCAGCCACAAAACTCCCAAAAACTGCGTTTTTTGTGTTTCTATGTACATTAAAGGCCAAAACTAGGTGCGGACGGAGAAAATTTCGATAAAAAAATTATTGAATATTAATTGCTACACTTTCACATGTGTAACTTACTTTGTTTATTTTCCTCGTACGACGTTTCAGCGTGATGTTCGCCTTCCTCAGTGAGGTATGATACAGAATGTCCGGAACTTGTAACGGTTTTTTTTCTAGTTGGTAGGTTGGGTGGGGGGTGGAGGTGGAAGGGTGTTGGCGTGGGATTCCGAATTATTGTACGTTTTGTGTATAATTGTGTTAAAGAGTGTGTGTGATTTAAAGTGTAATTGGTCGTTAAGTACGTTGTTTGGTTGTATTGTGTAGTGTTTGTATATTTCGTATTGTTCTGCTGTGTTAAATTTTCGACTTTTAGGTAAGTAGTGTAGGATCTCAAGATTATTTTTTATGTTGGTGTAGCTGTGGTTTTTTTGTCTGTATGTGTGTGGCGAACGCGGAGTGTATGTTGTTGCTGGATAAAGCTTTTAGGTGTTCAGAAAATCTTGAAGGAAAAGATCTTCCCATCTGGCCTATATAGAAACTATTACAATCGTTGCAGTTTAATTTGTATACCCCTGTTTTGTTGTATATGTCTATGTCCTTGTTTGTATCATTGATGTGTTTTTTGATGGTATTGTTGGTTCTGTAGGCTATTTTATAAATGTGTTTCCTGAATGTGTTGGCGATTTTGTGTGTGTTGGAGTTGTAGTATGTGAGTGTGATGTATTTATTTGGTTGTGTGTTGTTTGTATTTTTTGTTTTGCTGTTTTTGTTTAGGATGTGTCTGTGTAGTTTGTTTATTAAATTAGGGTTATAACCGTTTTTTATTGCTATGTATTTGATTGTGTTGAGTTCTTCTTAATAATCTTGTTCACTTAGTGGTATTTTTGTTAGTCTATGGAGCATAGAAGAGACGTTGCTCTGACTGCGGTCAAGGAAACACTGACCCTGTCGACGTCGTCTCATTTGTATAAATGGTGGGCAGCGGGGAAACGAACGATGAGGAGGAAAATAACGTGCATACCAAAAGAAAAACATACGTACACATAGAAAAGTGTATGAAGTGCATTGTTAGGAATTGTACAACCCCATTATAGAACAAGAGTAGTATATAAATGTTCTTTCTGGGACAGGTCAGAGGTATAGGACAAGGTCAGAGGTCATGTCAAGAGGTCACCTTATCAGTGATGACCCCAATTAAAATCCAATTAACCTTTTGATAACCCCCGCCTTATCACTGATAACCCCAATTGACCTCGAATTAATTAGCAGATAACCCCGTTGGCCTTTTGTAATCAACAGATAACCCCGTTGACCTTTTATAATCAATGTAAACATGACCTCGAGGTTACTAGACCATAACACACTGACCTAGTAAAAAACGTAAACATAAACAAACTGTCTTGTGATAACGTCGTAAACATGACCTCGACAACACACTGACCTAGTAAAAATGTAAACATACACGTCAGCGTTGCACACTGACCTAGTAAAAATGTAAACATACACGTCAGCGTTGCACAAACATAAACATAAACATTCTGAGTTCGTTGACACATCGTAAACTGTTTTCCTTTCACAGTGTTGATACGTAAACGTTACACATTTAAAAATTGTAAACATAAACAGACGGTGTTTGTTGATACGTAAACGTTACACATTTTAAAAATGTAAACATTAATATTCAGAGTTCGTTGACATGTAAACTGTTTTTTCCTTTCACAGTGTAGATAGCGTCGTCTTTAGTGATACCTAGTGATGAAATCATGTGTTGTATAGCAGTCGAAAATGAATTGTTGTATGTGGTACAACGTTCCTCCATACGATATGTCAACGTGATAACGTTGTAATCAACGTAAACATGAACTTTGATAGTTCAGTCAAAATGAAGAATTTAACATTGCAAGATGTCTTATCTCATCCTATGTTTGAAAGATTCATTATGAATAAAACTAAAGCAGAGATTGAATTTATGCGAGATACATTGTTGGTACTCCAAAAGTGTCGTAAGGTGTTGGAATTTTATAATTCAGACAGACTGAAAGAGATTACACCGGAACGTAGAGAACAAAGCGGTGAGACGTTTACACATGTTCTTGAATGTCCATGGGCACATGAATCTACTGTGGATGGACCGGATACTTGTGTTTGTTGTTATGTGTCTATACATTGTGGTGATATCATCAAGTTTCTCGATGATCGATTTAAATGACTTACGATAACGAATGAAAACATGATCTGTAGTATATGAGCATTTTTTGTGTATAAAAAATCGTATTATATGTATGTTTTTGTATATATGATTTTAGTAATTAATAAATCAAAAAATGAAAATATTTTAAAATTTTATTTTCTTTAAAAAATCTTTATTTTACATATCTTAATTACATTTTTTGGTAGCAGTTGGAAGTCAGTCCCTAATCTATAACAAACAAAAATAATAATAATTTGTTAACTAAACGTACTAAGAATCCCTTGAAAAAAAAGTGTCATATATTTTTTAAATTAAACAAAAGATAAATTAAATTTTTTTAAACTAAAAATTGAACCCTAATAACTAAGATAAAAAAGTAATAGAGAAACGTATAGAATACATTATATATTTTAATAATTACATATTAAAAAATGACATAGGAAAGACTTATAACAAAAGACAAATTAATTTTTTTGAATAGAGAAATGTAAAAAATGACATAGGAAGAACACACTTATTTTACAGGTAACCAAGAATTACTGTACAATCACCTATATTAAGAGTGATATAGGAAAGACTTATAAATTTGTATATTGAGTAAGAAAAACATATTTTTTAAACAGTAAAAATTAACAAAAAATAAAAAATACCTTAATGATGATCACAGATTACATCAGCAAGCTGCGTCGTCACAAACTGGCATTTTGGCATTACCCTCGCATGTAATGCGACAGGGCAATCGTCCGCTGACCAATCCTCAAACCTTACCCGACACGATAAACACCGTATGGTATCCCCATCCCCTTGATATACAAACCCAGCGCCTGCCAGTTTTCGAGGATTTTGACTAGTATTTGGATATATTACATAAAAATATTTTCTCGCACCAACTCTCTCTACGTTAAAATACGTTCGCAAACGTCTGTAAAATTCCGTGCGATTGTAATTCATTATGTAAACAATGTTGTAATCAGGCTGTAGTAGCTGGTATGTTTCTGGATGCTGAACCACAATTTTTAATCGGTTTATATACACAGAAAATGCATTATCATCAGTACGTGTTGTAAGTAGGAGATCAAAAGATCAAGTAAATAACTTGTTTATCAAATTTATTACATTATCAGTTTCATTGCAATTAATACAATCATGTTCTCAGTATGCGTTTTAATGAGCATTTTTTGTGTAATGAAATGTTGTATAAGAAATTGTTTGAATCTTGTTGATTTATTAACCTTACATCATTTTTTTGTTCAGGTATTAAAATACATACACACATAAAATATATCATAGATCATTTTATTCGGATAATTACTTTTAACAAACAGTTTACATAATGATAGCAAAAGATTGATATAGGTAAGGGAAACTCATACATTACTGATTATATAATTGTATTAAAAATATATACATAAAATATGTCATATAGGTAAACTCATACATTACTGATAAAAAATGTCATAGATCATTTTATTCGGATAATTATTAATAATAAACTAGTGAAAGATGTTGAAAATTAACGGAGACCCTTGTTCATTATTGTAAGGAGTAATGACCATAAGGCAATGTGTCTATACCGTTTTCACATATTACTCTTTTATCATCTGTGTTACTCAATGCAAATTTATTAATAGTTACAGTTTTAACGATGTGACTTTTTGATCGAAATATTGTCATCATTCTATGTTTTTGATCGTCTGATAATGAATTATAAAGACATTTTTTTAAATCATTAAATTCAATGTTTTTTTTAATTACGCATTTTTTAATACCTTTTGCTTTTTTTGTGATTTTGTTTTCGTTCGTTGTAAAAGTATATAATTTTGAACGTAAACCAATGAATTCTTTAATTGGAATATTTCTACATTCGTCTTTAAATTTACCTAAAACTTTTTTATTTGTTAATGACTAGCACATATGATCTGATGAAAATTCGCTAGTATCAAAATACGTTTTTAAATCAGGATCCAACATATCTCTGTAAAAATCATTTGTGATTTATTCGTAAAACAAGCTATCTGTATCTGTATATAAAAGGGAAATATTGTTTCCATATTTCTTTTTCATTACGTTATAGTGAAAATCGTACATTAAAGTCTTACTTAATTCTAAAACAGAGAAACCTACATAAATGGGTTTGTTTAGATAAACGGATGTTTTATTTGATAATACCGCACAAAGTGATTCATCGTAAATAATTCTGTCTTTGAAAGTTGGTTTTGATACGAGTTTCAATAATTTTTTTTCATTACATACTAAATCTAAATTTATTCGTTTCCGAACATTTTCCATACACTTTCCAAAGACGGAATTATTTAGTAATTTAAAAAAGTCTTTTTCAAAGTCATTTTTTGCATCTTGTCGTTTTAAGGTATTTAGATGTATGTATGGCTTTAGCCATGGTTTTTGTGAAAATTGCAATATTCTATGAATTTTCGTTACTTTTAAACCATGATTAATAGCTTGTTTTAAATTAACATAATGACAAATGTATTTCTCTTTATTTTCTAATGTAGCAACTAATTTTGTTTGTTTTGTATTGTTTACACTTTTATTAACAGGCATGAGTGGTAGATCTCTGTCCTCATCATGTAAATTTTGTGGATACTCTATATCAAATTCTAATACATATCCTATTTCCGATTCGTCAGGTACGTTTAAGATATTTATTTTATCAGTTCCTTTAACCCACGTAAAATTTGAATACGGTATACATTTACACATTGCCCACCCATACAAATTATTTGCATCTAAATATGTTAGAAATGTTTTAGGCTTATCTGGGTTATATGTTGATATATATGTATTGTTAGCAATTGAATGCTTCTTAATATTAACATATAAGCCCCCTCTTACCCCGCTCTAAAAAAAAATGTATTTATCAATATCAGTAAGTAATTCAAGTTTAATTTTAGTAAGATACAGCATAGCGTCAAAGGCAAACCCTGGTAACGTGAAGTAATGTGCAGAATCTAAGTTGTATGACGATACACAAAGAGATCTAAAATTTTCAAAGCAATCACGTAAAAGTAGTACATCGATTTTTAAATATAAATCGCTGTATTCTCCTAAATTTTTGATTTTGAAGTGGTTCCAAACGTTAAGAGCGTGAATGTAATCTTCATCGCTTACGGTTTCGTCATTTAATTTACTATAAAAGTATGCTTTTGATGGAAGCTGGCACTCTACTAATTTATCCCACGAATCTGTATATTCGTATGGATATACACCTTTTCGTGTAACTAATTGCATGTCATTATCGGAAAAAAATTTACTTGTATAAAAAAATTTATTTTTTGGTAGATTGTTATAGTTAATTCAGAAAGTGATCTATCTAAAAAGCGATAGGTATCAACAAATCTAATAGTTATGCCATTAACAGTTTTTTTGGAAAAAGAAATATATTTTTCTGTCGAATTTGGTATAACATGAATATTTTGGTTATCGCAACCCAACTGTCGAATAATAAAATGTGAGTCATAATTAGAACTTGCATGAATAAAAATAGGAATGAACTTTTGATTTTGTCGTTTTAGATTGCAATCGTTACATAATGTTGCACGATATAAATCGGTAAGATGGCAATAATCTTTGACGGGTTTGTAGAGTAATGTAAAATTTCGCATACACATTTCACAATGTGTTGCTGCTTTGAATTTAATCTTGTCTTGTTTTGTCATTTGTATTGGTTTGACTTCTTTTAATAATGAACCAAGTCGATTGATAATATCTATAAGATAGGACATAAAGCTGTGTGCAGCGTTTATACCTCTATATATGTAAGGTTGTGATGGTAATTGATTTTTAATGAAATTGGGTACTGAATCATCGATTACAAAGTAAACACAAAATCTCATAGGTTCATGAAGTTCATTAGCTACTGTAAAAGAATATTTTGGATGTGGGTAGCACGTTTTAATCGGTCTCAAAATGCATTCAAAATCTGCATACGTGACTATTGGTACCCTAAATTGATAATGAAAATTTCGAAATTGTAAATTGTCAGAAGGCATTGTTACACGAACAGGTGTATATTTTCCACAGTACCTTTTATGATCTTTTAATTTTTTAGATTTCACAGTAAAATAGGTAAGACAGCTTTTACAGACTTCAATATTATCATGATTCTTTGTTAATTGAGATTTTATTAATCTATTAAAATTACTGATGTAACAATAATGATAGTTGTCATCTTTGTTTAATAATAAAAGATCAAAATGATTACATTGCTCATTTTCGCATACTTTTAGTGGATAAATTGTTTTACCTTTTTCTACACCATAAACATTTATAGAAATGTTATTATTCTTTTCAAAAACTTTTATATCTCTTAATGGTGTAGGAAAATTAATATTATTAAAATTAAATTTATTTTCGATATGCTTATATCGAAAATCAATTCACTCTGGATGCGAGTCTTTAATATAGCGACAAAGAATCGCCCATTTAAAACATAAATAATCGTTATTTTTGGGGTTAATTATACATTTTTTTGTGATTAAATGTAACGGTAGTGGGATGTACGAGCTGCCTTTTAACGGTTTGAAACGATTTATTCTTAATAAAATTCCATCTATTGAATGTAAAGCCCATCCGGATCCTTTTTGTAAATATGTTTCTTCTTCAGAGCAAATATTATTAATTATATCTTGTATTATACTTGTTAGTGAACTACTTTGGTAGAGAGTAATATTTTTAGTTTTAAATGATCTATCTTGATAATCATTTAAAACAGGTCTTATGTAAGTGCACTCCACTACTATGTTAAATTTAATTGCGTTATATAACGAAACCATATTATATAAAATATTTATTATTATTAGTTCTAAATGTGATAATAATAAACAGATATCTTTAACATGTTCGTTGGTATTTTTATAAAAAAATGTTTTTAAGTTGCCTTTGAATGCATTCTCAATTTCAATGAATTCATTTTCAATTGTTGTATTCCTTAATCTACTTGTTTTCCTATTATTATACAATGATGATGATGATGGTGATAAACTTATCGAATCAGACGTTTGATACCAATCGTGTGACGGTCCAGGTTGAGGATCGTTTGCGTTATTAAAATCAGATGCTTGAGGTCTGCTGTGCGTTGGATCAGGTTCTGTATCCTGTACTTGCGATGGTCCAGGTAGAGGATCGTTTGTATTAATAAATGAATCAGACACTTGATATCTGACATGCGGATCTTGTGCATGTGAAGGTCCAGATTGAGGATCGTTTCTATTATTAAAATTTTCGTTTCTAATAAACTGACGTTTTTTAAAAGGTAGATTTTTTCCATGTTAACTGAAATCAAAAGTTGTAAACGAGTTTATTAGCTACTGTAAAAGAATATTTTGGATGTTCTTGTTATCTATATGAGTATATTTTTTTTACTTATTATCAGGGAACGTCATAAGACATCAATGTTATTTTAATCTTGTTTACATGTGATTACAACATACTAATAAAAAATTAAATATCTTTATTTATTGTGAACAAATAATATTTTTTTTAAGTTTTCAAAAAATAAAGTTATTTACTGATGTAAATTAGATAGAAAGACAGGTTATCTATGTTGATAAATTATACTTACAATTTTGTTGAGACCTACGCTGGTTAAAAATCAATCTTTTGCTATGACTTGATGTTTTTACTGAATGACTATTATAATGTAATCTTATAGATGTATATACGTTCTTGATGCTGGATGTGTAGTGTATTGATTGTATGTAGATACGCTCCGGTATCCACAATAATGTTGTGCAATAAAATATCCAAAATTATAATTATTATTATCAGTCTGATTGTGATTAGTAAATGTGTAGGTATCGCTGGTTAAATCTTTTAATTTAAAAGTATTTTTCGCACTCCGCTGGTAACCTCCCCACTTACCATATGTGGATATTGCTGTTCTGTTAGGTGACTGCTCAGCTGTAACATACACGCTACACATACAAGGAGATATTCTATTTGAATATCAAACGTGATTAGCATGCACTATAATAATAAAATAACAACTGAATAATGTTTTGAATTATCAGGAATATTTAAATTCTTCCGCCACCTTTTGATAGAACTGGCTATGAAAAAATGAACTATTTTAAGTTTGAAATTAAACACTTTTTCCACTGGTAACAAAATATTGAGGTTTATTAACAGTTTGGAATGCTAGAAAATCTTTTAAAAATTAACAATCAGTCACTAATAATTTTACAGGAAATAATTACTATGAACAAATTTAAAATGAAACTCTTCTTAACCTCAAGGCTGGTAACACTGTAGGTTATACAATAATTTTTATTTTGAGAGGTTATGTCCTCTTACATAGTTAATTACCAAGTTCGTGTGATTCTTTTAAGTGACATGATGCCAGATACAAGATGTGGTGTTTTATAATGATATTTAATAAACAATTAATAGAAAACAAACAAACAAATATTAAAATTGAAAATTGGTACCATATAATCGATAATTATGGTATTATCGTACGCGGGAATTAGTACCCAGTATAGAGTAGTTACTTTGACAATGAACAAGTGCGTTGATTTGCACTGCTAAAATGTACTATTACATTTTAATAGTTAACTATAGGAATTATTTATTTACAAGAGAAAAAGTTATAATAAAAAACTCTTGTTATAGCTTTCATCTGGTTTGTATTATTTGAGAACAGACTTATGACAAAAAGGTGACAAATTGTGGTTATTATTTTTAGGTTATCTAATAACGTGAATAGTTATTAGGGTTAATTATATTAAGCATTGATTTCTTCTTAATCTAAACATACATATATTATTTATAATATTTCTGATGCATAACTATCAGTAGAATCGAATATTCTTTCGCAAAAAAAAATTAAAATATTTATTTCCACTAGTAAAATCAAAAAACTGCATGAGTCAATTGAGCGACTATTTGCGGCGCTCGTATTTTGTAATAACTAAAATAATCTTGATTCTTTTAATTATGAAAAGTATTAAAAATATTTATTTATCAAGTTAAAAATTGCGAAATAATTCTTTCGTCAATTCTGATAAATTTCATCAGCATTATTATACTTCGCTACTACTGATTAGCACAGTATCCGACCAATTGTTTTTATAGAAATGATTATTTCTGTTTTATTGTTAATTAATGAAAAATATTGTACTCCCTGGTTTATTTTCAACACAACACTCGAAAATACGACCGATATTATACACTGGTCGTATTTAATTCTTATTCACTCCGCACTGTACACACGTTAATTCTGTGTGGTATGTAGGTTAGGTGTATGTAGTTTGACTTCTGTTTATGTGTCGCGCACAATTCAAAATAAACTTCTTCATAGATTTGGTCCGTCGAATGATACGTCTTGTCTCGTTGATGATTGATAGATGACTGGCACGCTCCTCCGGAGCGTCTGTGGCTTGTCTGCCGGTTTTCATTCATTTGATTGGTTGAATTCTTTGAACTCTCCGACCCAAAGTACCTTGACTTAGTAAAATTTTTAATTTATTACCAATTTTGCATTTGGGTTTGAGATTAGAATGACGTAAGCACTGGTGCACAAAATAATTAAAAAGTTTATAATCGTTATAACTTTCTTATTATTTGTCTAATCGTTGAGTGGTTGGTGCCAATAAATCGCGGACATCCTGAGCTTTAAATAAAGTCCAAACAAGATTATAATCCGTCCATTATTAAATCACTATATCGATTTCACAAATTTGTATGGTGAATCTTGTAGTTAATAAGTTTATTACACCAAAATTTAACTAATTACACTAAAACACTTTTGATTAAACGATTTGAGTCTATTTCTCAACTGTTTAATACAAAAATTTGGGAATAATTGTTACCCAAACAATGTTTGATCATGGCGTCTTTAGCGTCCATATTCGATTATTCATAATTGTCCTTAATACTATTTTTCCTTATCTAATAACATTGGTTTTGTAATCTAACAATAATATAAATTTTTATTTACATGGGTTTATACTTTAGTATATGCACAAGGTTGTGTTTCATATACTAGTAGTATTATTTAACTACCTTCCTATCTCTTTTCTTCAAATTGTCACTTTGTTTATGGTTTTTCTATATAAGGTATAGTATGTTGTAAATGCAACTAGTGTACAACTATAGTACCTAATTCATTTAATATATTTGTTAGCTTTTAGCTATCTGAGAACCCTTCAATTTCTAGTAATGGGTTTGTTTACATTAGGTCATGACATGGTAGTCAGTTATTTTTTGATAAATCAATAACTAAATCGTTATTATTATATTTGACATAGATTCTCAAAGTAGTATCAGACATCCTTCTGATCATTGATAACATTTTTATTTACTTTTGAACAAGTTTGTATGTTGCATTTTGCATAAATAACTTGCTACATATTGTTTGTTTACATTCTGATTCCACCATCATGGTCATTTAGTTTTTAATAATTTATCTATAAAATTACTATTCTTATGGTTATGGTCTGTTCTCATAGTAGTATTAGGTGTCCTTCTTACTACTGGTAACACTTTCATTAATCTCTGTTTACGTTTTAATAAGGTATTTTGCTTAACTAGTTGGTTACATTGCCTCTGCTCACTTCTGGCTATGCATTCATAGTCAGCTAGTTTACAATATTTTGATCATAAAACTATTATCATTATACTTATAATCTGTTCTCATAGTAGTACCAGATGTTCTTCTAACTACTGGTAATACTTTCATCAATCTTTGTACAAGTTTTAACAATGTATTTTGTTTAACTAATTTGGCATATTAGGTTCACTTTCATCTAGCTTCGTGCTATCATATTTGGTCTGCTTTATTTGCAGTGTATTTCAATATAATACACTGTTTATTAGGGTGTATCATTACTTATAACGAATCTTTGATTGACACAATTGTTGATGGTTGTTTGGTTAAACTAACATGTATGATTTTTTTGTTTCATAGGTGCCTTTCCTATGGGGTTATGTAACAATGTACAACATATTCTAATGCAGCATTTTGCTACTACTATCATGACTTCAGTATGGTATTCTATTACAATAGTTTCATTGTTGATTAATACACATGTTTACACTACTTCTTCTTAAACAATAATACAAATATTCTTGAACTAATGATAATACCTTTCTTGTCATGGTTTGTACCTAATTTCTGTCACATTTGTTTGATATTTAACAAACTACTTTGTTTGTTATCATTTTTTCTGGCCTTTCTTTGTATTGTATTCTGTTTTGCCGTGGCATTCAGTTACATTTCTTTTGAAATTTACAAAGGTTTTTTATTATCAAGTTCTATGAACAATAATATAACTGTTCTATCTTACATTGTTTGGTGGTCTTATGATTATCTATTTGGATCACAATCTTCATTAAACTAGTCACACTAACTGTCTGTGTATTTTTGACTATTTAATCCTTGATGTTTCCACTATGAAAGTAACACATTTTCTTCCGCTATAAACCTTATCACTGGAATTGTTTGTGGGGTTTATTAGGTTAAAATTAGTTAACTGGTCACAGGTTCTCACACTTACATTAAGTATTCACTATAACTGTTTGTGATTTCTTAAATATGTTAAACACTGTTTCTTCATAGTTGACAATGACTATTCTTTTGGTTACTAGTATTGTCTCTAGTATACTTGATGAATGGTGATTTCTTGTATCGTCTATCCATTTTCTTCTCTCTTCATGTCATGTTTCCTTATCCTTCTTCTTCCTTTCTTCTTTAGGTTTGAACGTCTTCTTCAATATTTCCATTGTAGTAGTCGTTGTTTCATAATATTTATATTTGTAAATATATTGGTTTGTCTGCCATCATTGTGGTTGCTCCTGAGTTGTTTCTTCCTTTATTTTGCATAGTCATTTTATTGGTTCCCCTCACTGTTGGAATCCTGTTGTCTTCTTTTACACTTTTATTATAGTCACTATCTTCATTTGTTCCCCTCACTGTTGGAATCTTGTTGTCTTCTTTTACACTTTTATTATTTATTATTTTTGTTGGTTCCCCTCACTGTTGGAATCTTGTTGTCTTCTTTTACACTTTTATTATTTATTATTTTTGTTGGTTCCCGTCACTGTTGGAATCTTGTTGTCTTCTTTTACACTTTTATTATTTATTATTTTTGTTGGTTCCCCTCACTGTTGGAATCTTTTGGGCCTGGTTTCTAACATTTTATTTTGGCTCATGGTCATTTTCTTTCTCTATTTCGAGTACGATGCTGCTATGTTACACTTTTTGTTCACATAGTTTTACTTATCTAGAAATACCTTCATGCTGCCCGTCACTTGACGTAATAATTGCTTACTTTATGTAACTACCAAATTTGGTAACGTTACACTATTTATACTAACAATCATCCGATAACAAGAGTACAGTAATTATAGAAACCAGTAAACAACTTTTTGAATTACTGCCAACAAACTGTGAACAGTAGATTTTTTTTACCAATATACTTATTTACGTAACCTCTTGATCTCGTATTTTTACGTACTAATGTTTTTGAGCTATTGCCAACAAAATGCGAAAACAACTTTTTTGAACTGCTGTCTACAAACAACGAATACAGTTTTTTTGGAATATTGCCAATACTGTGCTGTTGTTTTTAAAAATTCAACGTGATTGATCATGAATTCGGTAAACAAGTTATTTACTTGATCTTTTGATCTCCTACTCACACGTATTGAGAATGTGACTGTATTAACTACAATGAAACTGATAATGCATTTTCTGTGTATATAAACCGATTGAAAATTGTGATTCAACATCCAGAAACATACCAGCTACTACAGTCTGCGATCGTCATTAAGGTAACATTATTATCTTATGTTAATTTACTGTTTCAAAATATTTTTTCTTACTTAGTAAACAAAGTTATGTCTCTTAATATTTTTAATTATTAAACTTTTTTTTTCAAGAACATGCACAGTAATTCTTGGTTACCTGTAAATAAGTTGTGTTTTTCGTATGTCATTTTTTAATTATTAAGTTTTATACTCTATTCAAAATTTAATCTTTGTTAGATCACATTTACAACTGTTTTTGAACCGTTAACGTCTGCTTATATCAACGACCTTGATGGATCAAGAATCATCAACACAGGAGAATCGTTTCTTACATAATAAATTAAAACAGGAGGAGGACCGTCTTCTTTATAAATGGTTTTTTATTCACCGAAAAGGTTACCACCCGAAGAAATTGCAAAATTAAAAATGATAGTCGACAGACCAGACTCAACTCTAAGACCATTTATAAAAGAGTTAATAAAGGATTCATAGTTTAAAAAATTTTTTGTTTAGATCCAGTATCTCATTCATATGTACATATATAATGTTTTATACTCTATTCAAAATTTAATTTATCTTTGTTATAAGTCTTTTCTATGTTATTTTTAATATGTGTGTTTCAAAAACATGTAAAGTGAAGGTATAATGTGTTCTATACGTTTCTCTATTACTTTATTTCTTATCTTGGTTATAAATTATTTGTCTTTGTTTAGTATATGACTAATATTTTTTCAAGGGATTCGTGGTTACCAGTTACAAATAATGCGTTCTATACGTTTCTCTATCTGTAATTTGTCTTTGTTTAGTTAACAAATTATTATTTTGTATGTTATAGATTTTGACATTTCAATCTTACCTTCTATCAAGTAATCATGGACTCCGTTATGTCATTAGAAGAAGTATTCAAATTATTCTACTTCTTAGGTCTGACATCAATCCAAAGTTGGGAAATGTGTATGAAAAGTGTTAAAACAGAATTAATTAATGTTGACAATATAGAAGTTATAACATTGTATATGAGACTGAGTGAGGTAGTAAAACGGATAAAAATTGCTCTGAAAATTAAATTAGATGTAAATTCACAAGACAAAATAGTTCAACTTAATAATTACCTATTTGATATTGAAGAAATTTATGATAATATAATCAATACAATTCCAAATTTTAATGAAAAAAATATAATAAAATCAACTTTTGTTATATTAAATAATTTAATAAAAAATTATCTTGATTTTAATATGAAAAATGTTTACGTTGATAACGATATTGATATTGATCATAATGATGATGATGATGATGATGATGATGAGAGAGAACTCGAAAAAATATTTACATCCGTAAGAAAATCTAAGGGAGAAAGAAACAGTAGTTTGTTTGAACAATCTGTAATGTTCCAATCGAATGGAACAAGAAAAACATTAAAAACGCCTGGGGAAACGGGGCGTTATCTAATGAAGATTGAAATCGTAGATACCAAAGATTTGAGGGGATTGAGATAAAAGACAGATGGACTAAGGCTGCATATAGAACCACTTTTTTAGTTGGATCTGAAAAAGATCCGAAATATATCCAATTGTACAAAATGGTTCTAAATGTAGCTAAGAATTTATCGACTATTCAAAACGTTAAAAAAAAATAAATTTAAAAACTTTTTAAGTTCTTCTTCATCATATTGTTTTTGTAAGTAACAAAAAAAAGCTGGTATAAAAATAAACATTGTATGTATTATGTAATTATATGTATGCGGCAAGAATTAAAAATGTATATGTTTTTTAGTATAAAAAACTCATATTATATGTATGTATGTATAGAATGATAGACTCTTTGTATGTATGTTTTTTGTAATATAAAATAATCATATGTTTTTAGTATTAATAAATCAAAAATGAAAATGTTTTTTAAATTTTTATTTTAAAAAACCTTTATTTTACATATTTATTATTCACATATAATTACAATAAAAGTTAAGCAATCATACAGTCCCAAAAATTTATTCTTTTAGTTTCTTCATCATGTTCATCACACAAACAGTTCCAGTATTGAATATTATCCATTTAGTAATATAAAACACATTACTTAATGCACAGTTTGTTGAAGAGTGATCATATGGACAACGTATACTATTTACAGACTGCTTCTTCAAACGCTTAGAGACGGACACTTGAGTGATTCAATATCCACTATTTTTACATGACAGTTCAATTCTTTTTGTAAAGCTATTTTTTTTCACGTCCTTTTATATAAATACACTTTCCATATATATATATATATGAATTTAATATTACTGGAAGTTCACTATATTCTGTTAATCCACAATTCCAACTAAGTCCAAGATAATTATTGTTAATCCAGTCATTAACTTTTTTTTTCTTTTCTGATAAATGTCTGTAATCGAATAGAGGTAAGAATAAGTATTGATCACAAATACCAGCGAATTTAGCGTTTACTATAGGTTGCACACACAATTCTTTAATAATATAATTATTTTCATCATCGTGAAAACTTTGAAAGTCGGTAACGTATTCCATTGCGTGCAACAGCAGAACTGATATAAGTTTTGCGTAAGTAGGCGATCAAAAGATCAACTACGTAAATCATACAGTCCCAACACTTTCAATTTCTTTAATTTGTAACACACTGTTCCAGTATTGGATAATCCACTTAGTTAAATGATGTACATTATTTAAAGCACAATAATACGAATTATGTTTGAAAGGACAGTGAATAGAATATGAAGACTGCTGTTTTAACACTTTTAAGGATGGACAATCGAGTGTTTCCATATCTACTATTTTTACATAACAATTAAATTCTTTTTCTAATGCTACTTTTTTTTCTGATCCTTTAACATAAATACATTTACCGTTCATAAATACATTTACCGTTCATATATTTATTTAATATAAACTGTAGATCGTTATAATCTTGAAGACCGCACTTCCAGCTAAGTCCAAGATTGGTTTTAATCCATTTATTAACGTTTTTTTCTTCTCTGACAAATGTTTGTAACTAAATGGTGGTAAAAACAAATACTGATCACTAGCACCAGAAAATTTGTTATCTTGTATACACTGAATACAAAGTTCTTTAAAAATGAAATTGTTTCCATCAACGCGAAAACCTTGAAAATCGATAACGTATTCCATTGCGTGCAACAGCAGAACTGATACACTTTTTATCTACGTAATTATATTTTAAATACTTTTCTTACAGTACCAAATAAAGCCGTATATTACATAATTGTATCGTAAAAAATGAGACAGTAGATAGTAGTTTTTTCCGGTATGTCTGTTGACGTCTCAATATCCAGACGGATGTCTATTGAACCAGTTTTTAATGATTCATTTTGTTTTGAACAATCAATTACACAAAACGTTGTATACGTTAGAAAGTTTGAACGATTTATCATTGGCGAATTTTCACTGTTGTAATAATACGAGGACTGAAATATTGAATAATACTCATGCAGAATCGACGTTTCACCATTAAAATTATCATACGGATAGTATTCTGAATTTAAATATAACTTTACATTATAGAATGAGGCAAGATCAAAATGTGCTGGGTTTTTATGTCCATTATTTTTTCTGTCAGTCTGAAAACCTACAATAACGTAATGAGGTTTATCTGATTGTGATGACGTTTTAACAGTCCAAGTAAGTTTGTTTGCTTTTGGCACAGACGGATACTCGTAAAGTTCCCATTTTCGAAACGGCATTAATAAAGGTCGATCAATTTGTTCTATCTTCAGAAAATCTACCTTTACTACGTCGTTAACATAAACATACGCAATTCTCCATGATATATATTTTATTTTAAATTTACATGTGTTTACTGATTCAGGTAAAATTACTGCATTATTATCAGTAGACACTCTAATTAAAACTAATTCTTGTTACATTTAACAAAATCTTTTTAAAATCTTCAGCAAATCCGAACAACCTTTTTAATGGGATACAGAAGTTATCATCTTTCGATGATGGTGCCAGATGACTTATTAAATCTGAGGCCCATCCACTATTTTCTAAAGTGTTAATTTCATGTGGTTTAATCATTAATATATTCTTAATTGTTGATGTTATTCCAACATTTTTAACTCTATCGATTTCTGATCCACTTATTTCGTATCTAATTTCATCAAACAAAAATACTAAAGCATTTGAACATAATTTTAAAGTTGGATCATATATACCATTATTATTAGTGTATTCTACTTTTATATGAAGGTAACTTTCACATGGTAATCTGTACACATCTTGTTGATTAATTGGAATTCTAATTTCGTCATTATTATTGAATGTAGTAGAGGTGTACGGTAGATGAGTGTGATAAGCTAATCCTACTATCGATTCATCTTGATACACAACATCTTCTATAATATTTAGAATGCTAGCGTTTACGTTTTGAATATTAACGTTCATTTTTTGTTTAAATAATCCTTTATTACTGTTAATCCCAATGACTGTAGAAATTTCAGGTTTTGTGGTGTTAACCGGTCGATATTCATATCTTTACTACTTGTAATTGGCTTATTTGCAGTTGTTTTATTGATTCCGTAATAAAAAATAAGACCCATTATTATTGTTTTCTCAAATACAAACGTAACGTAATTATTTCGTTTCGAAAATTAATCAGTCTTCCTTGTTGATCTTCTAGTCTTACTACAATATTATGTATCCTAGATGTGTTTACTGGTAAATATATCACGTTGGTAAGTTTTTCAACAATTTTAAAACCTGGCGGAACACTAGGATAGAATTCTTGTATTATGTGATCTGGAATTCCGTTGTTAAACGAACCGCTAATTAAATTACAAATCAATGCTTTCTACTTGAACAATACTTATCGGTAAGGTTGAACTGTACCATTTATTTGGATTTATTATACATGTTTCAAATCCTAATATGGTTGCTAACGAATCGGGTTTACTAAAATCAATTTGAACGTTAGAATAAATTTCACTTTTTAATGTATTATTATTCGCCTTTATAATTATTCTTACATTTTCATCATGTTGAATTAAGTAATCGTTAATAAACGTTGCGATTTCTGAAATTTCATAAGAGCCAGTAGGCAATACTATTTTCCTATCAATACCATAATATAATACATTGTTAATTCCTTCCTCTATATTAGGTATTGAATGATATGTCATAAAGTCAATTAATCCTAGTTCCCATTTTTCATCACTTAACTCGATTGGTGGAAAAATATCACATGTTAATACGGATCCTTTACCGCTTAGACAAAACATTATTACTGAGAAACTGTAAACACAAATGACCGCAGTTGACTGCATCCATATTTTGTCTTCGTGTATAATTTTAAACGATTTCAATAGATCGTTGATTTGATGAATAAAAGTAATTAATTAGTTCGATAGGTGCTCTTAAATTACCAAAACTATCAAAATAATTAACTTTATTTTTACGTTTAAAATAACATACCCAGTGAGTACCATGACCATAACTATTATCTAAATTAACTATTCCAGTTTCATTTTGCCAAATTCCAGCGTGTAACGGTAATGTGTCACGCATAAACACTCCTCTGAAATTAGGAATCTTTAATTGTTTAACATACAGTAGTAAATCTTGAATTGAAAGCGGACGTATAGGAATACTCTTTATTATTTTCGCCGTCATTGTTTCGTTTTTCTTTTCTTTTTTTTTTTTAGACCTCCTCCTGTTTTTTTATACGTTCTCAAATATAAACCTTTTCCACTTTTACCAGCAAAACGTTTCAAATAATTATAAACTCTGTTAGACATAGTTTTTTTTTCTCTTTTATTCCCCCACCAAATTTACTTTTAGCTTTCATTATGTTAGTTACTGACCACGCTGCAGCTTTCTCCCTGAACGATGCATCACTTGATTTAACATGTTCCCAAGCTCTTTCAGCTAATTCCTTATCAGCCTTAGCGCGATTTGTAGAATCTGAATACTTTGAATATGCAATATCGTGTTGTTTACAAGCAGCGTCAAGTTTATTAATTCCTGGATCACCTCTTTGTAATCGTTTCGCTAAATTTGTACCGGGTCCACAATACTGATAACCGGGTAAATGAAGTTCGACAGGTAATAAATCAATTGACTTGTTTATAACTTTTCCAAGAATATTACTCACCAGACCACTGCCTTCTATCTTGTTTGGACACAGATGCATTTATGACGTTTCATATAAACTTTGTATTATATATACAATGCGAAATTCGTTTATAGTTTTAACAGGATTGTCTTTAGTGCACTCCTTATATAATTTATATAATATTCTAACTAAGTTACTGTCAACTTTATAGTCTTCTAGATCTAATTTAAATACATTCATAACCCTTGTTAAAGTCTTTTGATTTATAACGTCTGTATCATCTTTAGGATCAGCAACATTAGTCAATCTGCTTTCATTAAAATCTATACTGTTTTCCTCTTCACTTCGTGAATAATATATTTTATCATCTATATATTGTTTACATTCATCTTTTGTATTATTTATGTTTGTTAATAAAGTCTGTTTATTTATAGCATCAAGCAAATTAATAGGATCTGCTACATTAATTAACCTTTTTTGCTTGAAATCACAACAATTAGTTTGTGTATTTTCATCAGGTAATTTATTATCAACATAAAGTTTATTGACAGCATCAAATTTATAAACAGGTGGTGCGATATGAGCCACACGATTATTCTTGAATGAATACACTGGATTATTATCCACCTTAATTGGTATTCTATCAGCTAAATATGATTTATTAGTAGCATTTTCTAAATAATTTTTATTTACAGCGTCACAAGGTTCGTTAGGATCGGCTAAATTAATAACTTTTTTCATCTTAACATCGTAACAATCGTCTGTATTTGTTAAAGTAATCGAATTTGTTCTCATATATTTTACATTTACGGCATCATCATCCAATCAATTCAGGATCGCCCACATTACATAATCGTTTATTACTTATATTAAAATTTCCGTCGTCAGTTAATTTAAATCCTTCTCCAGGCGGTCCACGCTGAACGTTGGAACTAGCCGCTAAGTCACCACTATAGTGTCCGAATTTATCGATACTCATTTTGAAAATATCGCTTCAAACGTTGCTGCATCTTCTTTTATTATACCGGCCTCCTGTAGCTCTTCAATAATTGATAATATTTCATTTTCATGACCCGAATGACCTGCACTTTGTGAAGCAATCAATAATTTTAATCTATCACATAATTCATTTACATTATTCCAGTACACAAACACTGGTTTATTGTTACTGAAATTTAACAAACCGCGACCTTCTGTATCACTATCCAATCGGCTACTTCCAACTTTTGATGCGGATGATTGTGAAAGCTTATTATCAATAGGCTTAATTATATTTTTATATTTGTAACTAGTACTGCTTTTAACTCTGTTTGTCTTTAAACTTAAATATGCCGCGGTTTCACTTATTATACGCGAGTAGTCGTCTAAATCTTCTTGTACATACATACATAAGCGTTTGGGTTTTTCATAAAAATAAGATCGTACAAACCAGGTGTACCTTTGTACATAACATTATTAATTGTAATAATATCACTTTCATCAGTCTTTAAAGGGTATTTACCTAACATTAAAATATTATTATCTCCAAAATATGGACCAAAAACATGATCAATATCATGATTACTGTCATCAAAAAATTTACGCATATAGTGTCTTATTAACGGACCTTTAAACCATATATCGATAAAAGGTTCAATTGATTGTCGTCCTTTTGATGTTGACATAAATTCTTCAACCGTGAGTAAGGTTTCATACGTTATTTCTTCTTCACGTGGTAATGGTAACAGCATTTCTACTGTTCGTTTGTTCGATATTGGGATGTTTTCGGTCTCTTCTGAAAACCTTTTGTTTTGTAAACGCGACTGAATATCGTCCATTTCAACATCTAATTGTTGTTCTTATTTTTTAATCAATGACGAATTTGTTTTCTCTTGTACTAACTTTTGTAACGGAGTGATAATAGGTTTCAACGATTTTTCTGCACACTGTTCTTCATCAATAACATTTTGTGTTAGAGTCTGATGTTTCTTTCGAATATTTTTTCTTATTTTTTTAATTTCATTGACAAGCTTCTCTTGCTTGTCAAGGGAACGTGACTTCTTCGATGACATATTGATAAGTAATAAAAAAATTTTCGATTACAAATTAGTAATATAGATATCAAAATCAAAACGATAACGACCGCCACAATTCATATCACTTTCTTTGTCTATAACAAAAAAGCCTTTTTTGGGTCTTGTTCATGCTTTAGAACAAAGTTCTTTAAACATTTCAAATGTCATATCAGTAATAACATGATCTCTGTATATATGTTTTAAATTTAGTTCGTCTTGTTGAAAAATAATTATTAAATTCGCGTTATCATGAATCAAGTGTTTTGGGATTCGAACATACGTTTGACATATATAAATAACATTATTATTTTTATGTCTACATATTGTAAAATGATTTCTTATATTATCTTGTTGTTCACATGCTACATCATCAAATATAATAACTGAATTTTGTTCAGTATCATCAGGATGAATGACTTGATCATTTTCTGAAAATTTATAGTATTTTATTGTTGGGATACCTGATAAAACTGTTTCTAAAAATTTGTACTTTGACTGATACAACGATTTTGAAAAAACATAAACGTTCTCAAAACATAAACCATTAGGACTGAACAAAAGATTAAGCATTAGGTTTGTTTTCCAGTATTACTTGACCCAATGATAAGAGCCCTGACATTATTTGGTAACAACTCGCTATGGACTCTTTCTTTTTTCTCCATAGATTTATCAAAATTACATATACGTATTTTTTTGTTTGCTGCACTATTTTCATGATTGAAAAAAAAATAGTTCAAATGATTTGGTTTTTATCAATCCAACTGTTATGCGACTTATCGTATCATAACCACTGAACAAGTAATTTATTACCTTTACGTTTTAATATTTTTTCAATTAAAAATATATTGTCGTATTTTGTTTTACTAATTTCTTGTTCATAAAATCCACCATCTAATACGGTTCCTGTATCATCTTTTAAAATATATGTTCTAGGTACTATTTGTTTAATATTATGAATTGTAAATATTTCATTTGTCCAATTTGGTAAATAACCTTTGGTAAAATTTGTTTGTATTTAATAATTCTCACTCTATCCCCAACTTTATATTTTGCAGGTTTCTTATTAACAAATATTCGTTTTTTATTTATTTGTATCAATACCCTTTTCTCATTATTTATATTGACATCTTTAGGTTTCATACTTATAGTTCTATGTACAGTATTATTATATTTTTTCAATAACTGAGGAAGTACTTCGATCCATGTATACTTTCCACTGGTAGTAAACCACTTCCACATATGGTTTTTTAAAGTACGATTAAAACGTTCAATGATAGAGGCTTTTTTATCTGAATAAGTCGAATAATGATTTATATTATAATGAGTAAATAATTGCTGAATCGGTAAATTGTAAAATTCTTTTCCTTTATCAGTTTGCAAATGTTTCATTTTGTTTACATGTAATATAGGCATTAGAGCTTTTACAATTTCGTGTGAGGCTTTTGATTTTAACGGAACTGCAAATTTACTAAAACAATTTATCACTGTTAGTATATATTTATAACCTTTATTTAACTTTGAAAAAGAAATCATTTATACAAGGTCAGCTTGATACAAATCGTGAATACCTTTCAGTTCGAAATTGCGTGTAGGAAAATTTCTTCTCGCTTGCTTATGCAATTCATTACTTATCTCCTGTCTGATGCTCATTATTCAAAGTAAAATAACAATTAAAATTGTTTACATCTATGACCTTAGTTATCAGAGGTTACTTTGTATCAAAGTACAACAACTAATTGACAACTGTTTACATCTACGATCTTAGTTATCAGAGGTTACTTTGTAAATACGTCAATATAAATTACTGATAACTTTTTATTATCAAAGGTTAAACATTACGTCAATAAGTTTTATTATTATCAGAGGTTACTTTGTTAAGAATAAACAACATTAATTAACTAAAGGTTATCCTAAGGTTAAACAAATAACTAACAAAAACACATCAACTCTTTTTTTATAAATTTTATTTTCACTTTGTTAATATATTAACAAAATTAGCAACACACTTTTTTGATCTGATAAAGACGACGCTATCTGCACTGTAAAAGGAAAAAACAGTTTACGTGTCAACGAACTCGGAATGTTTATGTTTACGTTTTTAAATGTGCAAAGCCGACGTGTATGTTTATGTTTACATTTTTACTAGGTCAGTGTGTTGTCGAGGTCATGTTTACGACGTTATCACAAGAACGTTTGTTTATGTTTACGTTTTTTACGGTTGTGTCAACGAACTCGGAATGTTTATGTTTACATTTTTACTATGTCAGTGTGTTGTCGAGGTCATGTTTACGACGTTATCACAAGACAGTTTGTTTATGTTTACGTTTTTTACTAGGTCAGTGTGTTACGGTCTAGTAACCTCGAGGTCATGTTCACATTGATTACAAAAGGTAAACGGGGTTATCTGTTGATTACAAAAGGTAAACGGGGTTATCTGCTAATTAATTCGAGGTCAATTGGGGTTATCAGTGATAAGGCGGGGTTATCAAAAGGTTAATTGGATTTTAATTGATAAGGCGGGGTTATCACTGATAAGGTGACCTCTTGACATGACCTTTGACCTTGTCATAGACCTCTGACCTGTCCCAGAAAGAACATTTATATACTACTAACAAGCCCAAAATAATTTATAACAAGCAATATTTTATGTAACATAAACAAACCAGGAAACACCATTTAAGTTATTAACAAATAAGTAATAAAAATAATTAAGCAATAAACAGCAATTTAAGATCACAAAACGTGCATTATGTCATATCAAAAGACCCACCTACTCGGAAACATCGATAGAATTGGACGAAAACGCGTAAATAATTAAGCAATGTAACAAGTCGTCAGTACCTACAAACGTCTCGAATCAAATCTGTAAAACCCGTTTGCACCATTTAATTTATAAATAATAAAAATGAAGAAGTAATAAACCGCAATTTGCGATCATAAAACATGTATTATGTCACTTAACTAACACTTAACTAAAAATGACCTTTTTCATGTGAAAACTTACTAATTTTATTGGACGCGTTTCGGCTTAGTATCCGCCTTCTTCAGCTTTGGTGACAGACTGCCAGCATTTTGTAACGGTTGTGTGGAAGGTGAAGTGGGGGTGGTGTGTGGAGGAAGGGGATTGGCGCGGGGATTCAACTTACTGTTTGTTTTCTGTATAATTGTGTCAAAAAGTGTATGTGATTTATATTGTAATTGATAGTTGAGTATGTTGTTTGGTTGTGTTGTGTGGTGTTTATATATTTCGTATTGTTCAGTTGTGTTGAGTTTTTGACCTTTGGGTATGTAATGTAAAATTTCAAGATTAGTGTCTATGTTGGTGTAACTGTGGTTTTCTGTGTGTATGTGTGTGGCAAATGCGGAGTGTATATTGTTGTTGGTTAAAGCTTTTAAGTGTTCAGAATAACGGGATGAAAAAGATCTTCCCGTCTGGCCTATGTAGAAACTATTGCAGTCATTACAATTTAATTTGTAAACACCTGTTTTGTTATATTTGTCTATGTCTGTGTTTGTATTACTGATGTGTTTTTTGATGGTATTGGTTCTTCTCAATGCTATTTTGTATTTGTGTTTTCTGAATGTATTGGCGATTTTGTGTGTGTATGAGTTGTGGTATGTGAGTATGGTATGTATTATGTCATTGCAAAGTACCTGACTATTGTAACATGACATAAGGTAGTGAAGATCCAATTGTATTTAATTATAAAATAAAAAGCTGAAGATAAGAATAAGAGGCAAAAACTTATAAACTTAGAGATCAATAACCCAATAACCCAATAAATGACAAATGACTATTAAACTGACAATGACCTGACACAGTAGATCGGATAAAAAACCAAAGGAACCAAGAGACAATGAAGAAGCAGCCGAGACCTAAATGCAATCAAATAATCCCAAATAATGACCAGTATATTATAATTAAAATAATGAACTGATAATTGTAGTATATGAGGTTTACCTAGGATAATAAGATTAATGGAAAGTAATAATGTCACATATATCTTGTTGATAAAAGAATGTACTTATAATATAAGGTAGGGAGCTAGAAACTAACCATACCCCAAACTAATAGTAATGATAATAGCCAAAGCCAATAAACGATGCTTTGAGCCAAACAAAAGCAATATTTAAGTAATAACTAAAAGTGATCAGAGTGATTTGGAAGTGAATTAGTTATTCATGACCATAATCACACAGTGATATAAAATAATCAGACAAATCGTGGGAATAAACAAGTGAGTAAGTTAAAAATGTGTGTAAAATTAAATAAGTGGTGAAGTGCTAGGTATAGCATATAATGGAACAAAGTAAGAGTGATAATAAATAAACAAACCTTCTATGAAAGGAAAAGTGCAGTGGGGGTGTAGAATAAAATATTTTATAAGCAGACTGTAATAAACAGCTAAACAATTTTTGATAAAATGTACATTAGTAAGTAAGATTAAACTGATTGTGATATTATAAATTTAGGTAATAGGATGTCAGAATTATATAATAAGGTAAGAATTAAGTTATTAGAATGAGTAGTAAAATAAGAAGGATAGACATTGTATTTAAGTGAAGGGATTAGTAGATAAAACATATCGAGTAAGGCACAGTTTAACAGTAGTATTGTAAGGGTTTTGTTATTATAGTAAATTATAGGATAAGCAAGATAATAGTAGAAAAAAGAAAAAGTAGTTAAAAGTTATTTCAGGCTAGAACCTGACAAGGAATCTTTTTATAATAAGAATTAGAGTTAGGAATACTGATGTTTATTGTTTGTTTTGTTTCTAAAATTGTATTAGAATTACCAGATATGTTATTAAGAAATGTTAGATGGGAGTAGAATAGAATCTAGGCTCTAGGCCAACTGTTGAATATAAATTTAGTAGTTTTGAGAACAGATAATTATCCAAAGTTAAGGCAGAATATACCAAATGGTTAAACCAATTAAGTGAGTATTCCTAGTACCAAGATATATGAATAACAACTAATTTTGAATAAAATATATGTAAAATATAAATATGGAAAATAGTAAAAATGTAATTAGCTGTTCAAAAGTGGGCATGAGGGATATCAAAATGATCATCATGAAAAATTAGGAAGAATGATTGATACTCATGTAATAACTCTAGCTATTAGTATAAGATAGGAATCTTCATTTGAAGATATTTTGGTAAAATTAGACTAAAAAAGACGTTAAAACATAACAATGACTTAAGTTAATAACCAATGAAAATTAGCATAATTTATTAGGTAACCATAGCAACAAAAATTTTATTGCCAAAAAACCGTTAGATTTTCATTACTGTATTATTGACCAACGCCGAGGGTGGATCGAGCAGCTCTCGCACTAAAATTTTATTATTAAAGTAAATTTGAACTTAATTTAAACTAGACGGAGACAACAACAATAGTCCAGGGAATCCTGAACAAAATTTTGTTTAATAAAAAATTATTAACAAACCATAATTATCTGAAGAAGACGGGAAGACGCAGTGAAGAAGAGAGACGACAACGGACACCAAACGAGGATCATTGATGATTAAGATGTTCCATCTTAATAGAAGAAGACGGACGATAACCGAAGGAATGCGAGGCCGGAGTCAGCGAGGAAAATCATCGAGACGATAGGAATAAACTTCTGGAAAATATAAGAAGACGACATCCCAGGAGTAATCCGGAAGAAGAAGACGACCTCAGGATCTTCAGCAGGAAAACCGATGAGTATAAACATTATCCCATTATCGAGTTCACAATTTTTTGGTCAGAATTAATAAATAACTATCTCACTTCACTGATCACTATTCCGATTCAGAAATAGATGCTTTGTTAAATTCACTATTTAAACTTTAATCGATTAGCAATTATTAAAAGTAAAATATAATAAATAATTGACGATCCTTTTGATAAATAAATTTGACAAACGAAAACTAACCCAAAATTTCTTTACAAGTTTTCATTGGTAATTACTTAATTGAATATAATGAGATATTAATTTGTTTATGTAACTAGGATTAAGAATTGTTATAACTTTGTGTGTGTTAGCCGTAAGTATATATTTCTTTAGCCGAAAGGACTTTTTAACACCCCTGAGAAAAACCATATATAACTGTAAACTAACGTTAAAGACGCTTTGTACACAAACTGAGCAAGTACCAACCGAACAAGTGTAATAGCCGGTGCAGAAAACGAATGTGATGTATCATAAAGTAATTGGAACCTTCTAAAGAGTTAATAAATGTTCTCAATCTGCAATTCTGTATGTTTGATTCAATTAATTTATAATAACAACTAAGAATTATTGAAGTGAAAGCGTTAAAGCAAAACGTTAGCCGAGTCAACACTGCAGAAAGCCGTGCGCCAATCAGGTGGCGAGGCGGCAACATTTGAATGCAGCAGAGCGAAATACGGTTTACCCGTAAATGATAAGAGAAGTTACATTTTGACATATATTAAACACAATTAACACTAAAATAACTCTAATTAACAATTTAAACAAACCCCACAACCATATTTCATTACACTATTCGTCAACACTAACAGAAGTAGGTCATAACACCTCACGGTGAATACAATGCAAGAGATCTGGATTGCACGTAACGGTTCCAAGAAAAAAAAAATCAAACTGCACCCATTCATTCGCTCCTCCTCTGCAGTGCGAGAGAGAGCGATAGACTTTGGCGAGGCGAGGGCGGGGGACACGCGCATGAGAAAATATAACCCAGCCGAGCCAGCGCGCGTGGCAACAATTAACATTCCCACATCTGTGGGCGGTTGGAGAGGGGGGTTTGACATGCGGGCTAACCAAAGAGAGAATTAATGAGAATAAAAATGCATATGCTACGCCTTCAAATACAGTTGCAAATTGTTAAATAAACTTCGTCAAAATTACAAATTATACCAAAAGGCTCACTCTTTCTACAAAATAAAGAATATCACAATGTCAAAACATGAAAGGCTCAATATTTAACAAGTTAATCGTTTAACGTATTGAACTTCTAAAATTGAAAATTACGTAAGTCGTTCTCATCCCCACAGGCGACTCTCATCACAAAACGTAATTAACGGTCACCTTCTGAATGAGTTCTCTCAGTATAAACGAGTTGTGTGTGTGTTCGACTTACCGAATCCGACCGTTGTTCGTGAATCTCCCGTAGAAGTGATAAGAAGCCGAGAATGTAGGGTTAACAACACATGCGCTAATAAGTGAAGTAAGAAAGTAAAGCATTGTGTAAAAAAAAAAACTATAAAATACACACCGCAATCACGACTGTACTCTCCGAAGGAATCACACGTACTGAAAGCATACGGGCTTGTGCTGCACTACAAATACATTCCAAACCTTCAGAAGTTTGTTGATGTCTGAAAAGACACATGGCTATCATATCGTGGGAATGAGAACAAATAATATAAACAATTGTGCAACAGTACGGTGTAATTGACCCCCTCGCAGAGCGTGCATGAACGTAGAACACGAACAGAGTACTCTTTGTTCTCAACCGGAACAGGCGAATGCAGAAGGACCTTCTCTCGCCGTAAACGGAAGTGAATTCAAAGCTTTGTATAAGGTTGTGCAATAACGTTACCACCATATTATCTAAATATCACAACGTACTAAAAGCTGTGCGCGCGCAACGATGCCAGCGCCTATATACTGTACAGATTTACTGCCTAGGCCTCAGTTAGCAGCTGGACACACTATAGTTTATAACTGGACGCAGTTAAAGTTTATGTGGAGAAGGAGTGCAGAAAGCTAAAATTTATATATAATATGTGTTACAAATACATTAAACTAAATAAAATAAAACATTCATTTGCACTTGAAAATTCATTTAAACTTTTTCAAACAATGGTAATTGTTAAAAATAAAATTTTTTTGTTGCCAGGCAACAATAGTCTGTGGAGTGTATGTCAAGGCAAAAAAGCGTTTATTTTATATTTTGTATATTAGATATCTGTGTTTTATATATTAATGTGCAGTTGAAAGTGAAATACAGCTTGCTTAATACTGACAGATTGACTGAATGAGCTGTGAATTTTGTGTGATTTCAAATGTTCCTTTTTCAGTAGTCTGTGGAGTGTATGTCAAGGCAAAAAAGCGTTTATTTTATATTTTGTATATTAGATATCTGTGTTTTATATATTAATGTGCAGTTGAAAGTGAAATACAGCTTGCTTAATACTGACAGATTGACTGAATGAGCTGTGAATTTTGTGTGATTTCAAATGTTCCTTTTTCAGTAGTCTGTGGAGTGTATGTCAAGGCAAAAAAGCGTTTATTTTATATTTTGTATATTAGATATCTGTGTTTTATATATTAATGTGCAGTTGAAAGTGAAATACAGTTTGCTTAATATACACCTGTTGCAAAAGGAAAATTTTGTAGCAGCAATTTGAATTGACTTACTCTCGCCTAATTATTATTGGTGGTTTCAAAAAATGAGTACATTTTATTATTTTTAAATTAAACCCTGTCTAATCTTAGTTTCAGTAATTTCATTACATGTTTTTTTTACATTCAGATATTCGCACCTACTTCCATTATGCCTCGACATAAAACACTGACAGATCGGAGTGAGAGACAAAGAAGAAGGAATATATATTCGCGTGAAAGTCAAAATGATAATAGACCAAATGCAAATTTAAATAGTGTAAATAGTATAACATTGACGGGTCGGAGTGAGAGACAAAGAAGAAGGAATATATATTCGCGTGAAAGTCAAAATGATAATAGACCAAATGCAAATTTAAATAGTGTAAATAGTATACAAAATGATGAAATTATTTTGAGGGATACATTTAAATGCGCACTGAATGTCATTCCAAGAAATTTTAATACTTTTGATTGTGGATTAATGCATTTACAATGCAGGTTTTGCAATGCAAAACATTTCGAATCTGAGGTCACTTTAGGTGAAAGGACTGCATTCGCTTCATGTTGTCATAAGGGTAAAGCAATATTACCGGCCTTAAGTCAAAATGAATACTTTAAATCATTGTATGATGGACTTACTTCAAATGAACCTTCAATAAAAAGAAAGTCAAAAAATTATTTTGAAAACATTCGTAAATACAATTCATCATTTGCTATGGTTAGTTCAGAAGCTAAAATTTCGGATACAGTTACGCGTCGAGTGTATCATTTTAAAATACATGATGTTTTTAATCACAGATCAGGTCCAATGACTGCTGGATATGGTCGCTCACCATGTTATGCGCAATTATATTTTTATGATGTTGACACTGCTGTCAATTATAGATTACGTGAACACTATAATCAAACATGCAATAACAATATAATGCGCGAAATCTCTCTTGAATTGGAACGCATTAATCCTTTCGTTCGGTCATTCTTTGCAATGAAAGATCATTGTCAGAGAGTTGAAAATCAAAATAAAGAAATTTGTATGCTCATTAAAGTAAATCGTGAGTTAGATCTACGCCGTTATAATGATGCAGTTCAAACTGATGTAGCAGTAATATTTAGTACAGTTGATGGTGAGCCACCCTTTGAACGAAATATGGTTTCGTTTTCAAAAGTTAATGGTACCATTAAAAATATCTCTGTTTTGGATTCATCATTGGACCCTTTAGCGTATCCATTACTTTTTCCAAATGGTGATACTGGGTGGCATATCAATATTTCTCATAATGTACCAACTACATCTAATTCAAGAGCGCCCAGAAATAAATTAACCATGCTTCAGTATGCAGCCTATCGACTTGCAATTAGAGAAGATTTTAGCATGTTGCACCATTCACAAAATTATTTCTGCAGTGGATAGTTGATATGTATGTGAGAATAGAGGGCACAAGGTTACATTTCATTCGACAAAATCAAACAAGTCTTAGGTCTGAAGTTTACAACAATTTAACAGATTATTTAGAATTGAACCCCAATGCCAATAATGTTGGCCGTAGAGTAATTTTACCATCTTCATTCAATGGATCTCCAAGAAATATGTATCAGAATTATTTAGATGCAATGTCAATTGTACAACATTTCGGAAACCCTTCTTTGTTTATTACAACGACTTGCAATCCAAGTTGGCCTGAAATAGTTAGCAATATTGGTGTAGGTGAGTCAGCTAATTTTCGACCTGATATTGTTGTGCGTGTATTCAAGTCCAAACTGAAAGCATTAATTGAGGGCCTTACACTAAAAAAAATCTTCAGTAAAGTTGAAGCACTCATTTATACAATTGAGTTTCAAAAAAGAGGATTGCCTCATGCTCACATTTTACTCTCTTTAAATGAGCAAGATAAAATTGTTAACGCTACCGATATTGATAAAGTTGTATCTGCGGAGATTCCTAACATTCAAACACATCCTACATTACATGAATATGTTGTAAAACACATGATGCATGGTCCATGCGGTGTACTTAATCCAAATTCTGTATGTATGAGAGATGGAAAATGCATAAAAGATTATCCAAAACGATTTAATGAATTTACATGTGAATCATTAAATGGATATCCATTATACAGAAAGCGTGATAATGGTATTAATGCTGAAGTTCGCGGTAGTTGCCTCGACAATCGTTATGTTGTACCATACAATCCGTATTTACTTGCCAAATTTAATTGCCATATAAATGTTGAAGTATGCACTACAGTTAAAAGTGTTAAATACATTTATAAATACGTGTATAAAAGCTATGACAGTGCATCTGTTGAATTAGGGTCAGAGAGAAATGAACCAGGTCAAGAAATACAAATTGATGAAGTTAAAAATTTTTTAAATGGCCGTTATGTCGGATCAACTGAAGCTGTATGGCGCATCTATGAATTACCAATGCATTTTCAATCACATGTCATCGTTAGACTTGACATTCATTTACCGCGTAGACAGAATGTTTACTTTCGAGAAGGGCAAGAACGTCAAGCAATTGAAAATGCAAGACAAACAAAATTATTAGCATTTTTTGAATTGAATCGATCAGATCCATCAGCGCATGAATATAAGTATATTGAAATTCCTTTGCATTATGTGTGGGAAGATTCCCGAAAAAAATGGAAGAAGAGAAGGCGTGGAGGTGATAAAATCATTACACGCATATATGTAGTATCACCAAAAGACATCGAACTTTTCCATTTACGATTGCTTTTATTACATGTCTGTGGTCCAAAATCATTTGAGGATGTTAGAACATACAATGGAATTAAACACACTTCTTTTGTTGAAGCGTGCCATGCTCGCGGCATTGCTTCAAATGATAATGAATGGCGCGAATGTTTAAATGAAGCAAAAGAATTACATTCACCAAAACAAATGCGAAATTTATTTGGTTACATTTGTGCATTAAATGTGCCAGCCAATCCACTGGCGTTATGGAATGAATTTAAATTATATCTTAGTGAAGATTTTTTGAGAGATTACAACGAAGAAGTATCCTTTAATACAGCTCTATTAGAAATTGAAGATATTTTGAATGTTCATAATTTGTCATGTCAAGAACTTGGTTTACCAGTTCCCACGTATTCGCAGAGAACAGACGAAGCAAATGCTATTGATCCAATAGAACAAGAGTTTCTGTTTTCTGAGCATTATGAAACTGCAAATATTGAACAGCGTAATCTAATTGATCGTGTGATTCGTGAAGTTTTGCATCATGATACTGGATCTAATGTTTTTTGTTTAACCGCTCATGTAGGTTGTGGAAAAACATTCACACAAACAGCAATCATTCACAAATTAAATTCGCTTAATCTTAGTTGCATTGCAACAGAGTTCAGTGGCATAGCTTCAACTCTATTACTTGGAGGTAGAACTTTACACAATGTGTTTAAATTGCCTATACCCATTTTGGAAAATTCTGTAGCGTATATTACCGCAAATAGTAGCTATGGACGTTACATAAATTCATCATCATTGATAATTATTGATGAAATTTCTATGTGCCCACTGCAAGTGTTGAAAATCATAGATAGATTATTGCAGGATCTATGCGATGAAAATGATAAACATAAACCATTTGGAGGGAAAACGATACTTCTGTGCGGTGATTTTCGGCAAATCTTACCAGTTGTCCCACATGGATCACGTGCAACTTTAATTGAAAATTGTGTCACGAGTTGGCATAAATTTGTTTATTTTCATAAAGTAACGTTTACTCAAAATATGAGAGCCTTACCAAGTGAAATAGAATTTGTCGAATTCTTGAAAAAAATTGGTAATGATGAAGCCCCACAATTCCCTCGGTTTGGTGAAAATATGATTGAAATACCTCAGCAATTAATAGGAGATGAAAATAATATTATTAATGAGGTGTATGGAAATATTTCCGAAAACATACTCTCAGATAACATATTGAAATCAGTTATTTTAGCACCTAAAATGATGATTGTACTTTTATTAATACTGATATACTCATTCGAATACCAGGTGAACAGAAAACATATCATAGCTACGATAAAATAATTTGTGATGATGACAATGAAATCAATAACTATCCAGTAGAGTTTTTGAATTCTTTGACTATTAGTGGTTTGCCACCACATAAGTTAGTATTGAAAGTTAATTGCATCGTTTTACTGATCAGAAACTTAAATACAAAGGAAGCATTAGTCAATGGAACAAGAATGCGCATCAAGTGTATGCATCGTAATGCTATTGATTGCGAAGTTTTAACTGGAACCGCACGCAATAAGAGAATTTTGATTCCACGTATAAATTTAACATATTCCGGTACTGTTTTACCATTTAGCTTTCAAAGAACTCAATTTCCAATTATACCTGCATTTGCGATGACAATAAACAAGTCTCAACGACAAACATTCCAAAAAATTGGAATTTTATTGAGGCAGCCAGTTTTTACACATGGTCAATTGTACGTCGCAGCAAGTAGAGTTCGATCATTCGATGGTTTGAAATTTTATATTTCCGAATATAATGGCCAAGGGCATTTAGCAAATGATGAAAGAGTTTTTACAAAAAACATCGTTTACACAGAAGTTCTGAATCATTAAATTCACTTTCAAACTATTTTAAGTTCAATGGACAACATTTATTTTTTTTAACCGCCCGGTTTTTTTGATTTAATGAAAAATATATGAAAAAATACGAGGCACGTATTTTGTATTTCATTTTTTATTTTGTATTAATTTTTTATTTAAATTTTATATAATTCGAAAAAGATAGGCAAAATAACTGTGTAGCCTTGGCGAAACCTGGTCAGTATGGCAATAAAAAAAAACCAAGGAAATGTCAAAAAACGCGTTATTGCTTTTTAAATATGGCTTAGCCAAGCTAAACCTCATTTTTCCTATCTTTCATATTTTTCAAATAACTCGAAAATTAATACATAGAAAAAAAAATTATATAAGCTTTGTAGTAGATAATCTTCAAACTGTTTTCGAATTTTGTACCTTACCAAAAATGAAATGTAATCCACTGGAATTGGAAACAATGTATCTTATACTTCTATGAATGTCAAGTCTCATTTTTATTAGCGTTCATTTGATTCAATAATAACATGAAAAAATTAAAACTGACAATGAATTATATCAAAAAATAAATACGAATACAAGCTGTAATTGTGTTTTTTTCAACTGTTACTAACATTAAATTTTAAATTTCATAGGTATTGCAGGGAATTAAGGCAAACAACACACGCTAATGACGTATTTGTACACGCTCGCAGCTGACGTAATAGAACAAAATTCAAAAAGTTATACGCAATGATTATAGAGGTATACTCTTTGACAAAAGAACCTCAATAACGTTCAAACTTAAAAATTTAATGAATTACGGTCGAATTTCGACCACTGGGCGACCACTAGTTCTAATTAAGATCGCATATTCCAGAGTACAGAACCATGGCAGTATAAGCAAACTCGTACAATCGCACTTAACGGGAGTGTAAAGACAATAAAATATAACGACTTTGAAGACGGAGTGGACACGGTATCCGTATTGTTGGAGAGAATGGCGGACATTATTCCGGAAGACGTGCGCGTGGAATCACGCGATATGGGGGAAAGTTTCAAGTGGTACTTTGCAGTACGCGTCTTATTCAAAAAACTAGTAAGCGACCACGAACTGGAGCAGACGGGAGTGTTTCGTTCGCGTACGCAACTCGTTTTACCCGCAACGGTGGCGGCGGACGCGGAAGACGTGAACGAACAGTACATGGAGTGCGTCGAAAAAGTGCTGGAATCGGTATCAAAATTTACTCGCAAGGTAGCGGATGGGTGGAGAACGGGATCGTAGCCGTCAAAGTGAACTTGTTAAAATAACGTCCTCTGCCCGGAACCAGTTACATCCCCACTCCGACAAAATTATCAAGGAAGAAAGCGTTAGTGAACGTGCAGAATCTATGTGACGAGAAATGCTTCCTCTGGTCCGTTCTAGCCGGGTTACATCCGATCGCTTCTAACCCGCACCGCGTGTCTCACTACAGACAGTAGGAAAACGAGCTGAATATGGAGGGGATCGACTATCCGGTACCGGTGACTCAAATTACAAAATTTGAAAAACAAAACGCGAATATTTCGGTGAACGTGTTCCGTTATGAAAGCGAAATTAACGAGTCCGGATACAGAAAAGACGAAGTGTACCCTATACGGATAACCGAGCATAAAGGTAGGACGCACGTGAATCTTCTATTACTGGTCAACGACGAAGGGGTCAAACATTACTGTCTTATTAGAAACATGTCACGTCTACTGCTGTACACCACAACGAGTACTGACACTTCGGTTTTCTTCTGTAATTACTGTTTGCAACGATTTCGTGATAAAACGGATGCGGAGGAAGCGCGGAAACGGTTGAAAGAACGCGAGGTACTCTGCACGCCGCACGGAGCGCAAGAATTCGAACTCGCGACCGGAAAATACAGCAGATGTATTTTAAAGACTATACGAAGTGTCACAGATTACCGTACACGGTGTACGCAGACTTTGAATCTTTTCTTCACCACGTGTCCAGATGTACGCGCGAAGAGGATAGATAGCACTCGCAGGACATCACGCATCACGTACCGTGCAGTTTCTGCTACGTGATCGTCGATTGGACAGGTAAAGCCGTGAAAGAACTCGTCTTGTACCGCGCTGGTAATGACATGTTGGAGACGTTTCTCCGGACTCTGCGCGAAGACGTGAATCGACTCGAACGCGACTTCAACAGACCCCTCCGCATGACTGAAGACAACAAACGCGATTTTCAAACCACCACCGCGTGCTATCTGTGCAAGAAGAGTATCGAGCGCGGCGGCGACGCAGGGGACAAAGTGCGAAACCACGATCACGTGACGGGCGAGTGCCTGGGAGCCGCGCACAACGCGTGTAATTTAAACTATAACGTGCCGCAACACGTTCCCGTCTTCTTCCATAACATGCGCGGCTACGATTGCCACCATCTTATCCAAGCGTTCGGGAAATTCAAACACGACGAAATCAAGTGTATAGCCACGACCAGCGAGCGGTACGTGTCCCTCGGTCCTCTCCGGTTTCTCGATTCCGCGCAGTTTATGAACACGTCGTTGGAGAAGCTAGTGAAGAACATGCGGAAAGACAAATTTAAAATATTACGATAGTGCATGCGACCGGACGGAAACGAAGACGAAGAAGAAGAAGAAGAAGAATGCGTTGAAATGTTGGTCAGGAAGGGGGTCTACCCGTAAGAGTACGTGACGGACGAAAGTAAGTCCGAGGACGTTTCTCTGCACGCGCCGGAACACTATTACAACCACCTAACCGAGACCCCCGTGTCGGACGAAGATTACGCGCACGCGCAAAACGTTTGGACGGCTTTCAGGATGCGAGCGTTAGGCGATTATCATGACCTCTACCTGAAAACCAACTTGTTGCTGTTGGCCGACGTGTTTGAAAACTTTCGCGAAAACAGCCTGCAGTATTACGAGATCGATCCGTGTAACGTATATTCCGCGCCGGGGCTCGCGTGGAACGCGATGTTGAAAATGACGGGAATTCGACTCTAACTACTTCAGGATAGAAACATGCACCTTTCCGCAGAAAGCGGGGTAAGAGGGGGTACCGTACCGTTTCATATTATTGTAAAACAGTATGGTGCAATACGTTTTGACAGGATGTTGTGCAATAGTTACACGCAACAGTAGAACAGCGAGGGGTGGGGGTAGGGCTCGTCCGTCTATATAAACGGGAGCTCGTTCTAAGCAAGCAAGAGGGATTCGTTTATACAGAAATTCGGGAGCGTCACCGTTTACGAATACGTACGAAGTCAGGACCAACAAACGGGGACGAAGTATCCGATTCGCCTGTTGCAGAACGAGACGACGCGGTACGGACCTTCTCTGGCAGCTGTTATAACGAAGGGAAAGGACGGCACGGGATTACTAAAGGTCTACCTGGCAAAGAGATACGCGAAACTGTTTACGGATGAGGAACTGCAAGGCGTACAACCAGACACGCTCTACCTACAATACAACGGACAAAAAGATCGTGTAGCGGACATTACTATTTCAAGATTGTAAAATACTGTTTGTCTATATTTTTGTAACACTTTTTTTTATTTTTTTTTTTGACAATACATATATTGAATAACAACATAAGAGTTATTTTTTTCCCTCCTCGTTTCTTTACCCCCTTCTCCCACCACCACCACTACCACCCCTTTAATACGAGCGACACGGCGCCGACTTGGGTCAGTGTTTCGTTCGCCGTCGGTGGAGCAACATCTCTCTGAGGACCGACCGACCCACACCTACACCAACAGACACACAGCACAACACGGGGGGGGGAGAGAGAGAGAATACTGATTCGCGAAGACGCCTCACGATCGATTCCGACCAGAACATGACATCACTGGCGTCATCATCAGCTGTTAAACAGTGGTATAACAGTCCGAGACACGGGACGTTTCAAGACAGTGACACGATGGAAGGCGACAGTGACACCTCGATGCAAGAGGAAAGTAAAATTTAGTGACAACCTGATGTTCTATCCTGTACCGTACTACTGTGAATCGCGTTTCAGCGAACTCGTAAAAAGACACAAGTATGCAACGCACGATGAAGAAGAAGAAGAACAACAACAACAACGTGGAAACGGTTTGCAAGACGATCTCGATGGAGCTGCACAGACCGGTGAGAAGAAATTTCGTGAGACGTGCGGTGGAGCTGAAGGGACTCTACGACCCCTACCAAGCCGATTTGGTGGAGATGATACCGCATGCTGAGGTGAACAAAGGCTACAAGTATCTTATGACTGTTATAAACGCTTTCAGCAAGTTCGCGTACGTCGTCCCGTTGAAAACTAAGACGGGAGCGGAAGTGGCGCGCGCACTAGAACCGATACTCAAAACCAACAGAATGAAACATCTGCAAACGGACAACGGTAAAGAATACTACAACAGCGCTGTACAGTCTCTGTAGTCTCTGTTGGAAAAGTACAAGTTAAAGCTTAACTCAACGTACAGTGAGAAAAAAGCGTCGATCGTGGAACGTTTCAACAGAACATTGAAGACGTGCATTCAGCGAACAAGGACATTACCGTTGGTTGGACATGTTGCCTGAACTGGTGAAAGCGTACGACAGCGTGCACAGAATGATCGGTATGAAACCCAACCGGGTGAATGAAAGCAACGAGCGGGTAGTGTTGGAACGTATCAAGAAGAACACACGACCACGCGTTACGCGCGAGAAGAAACCGAAATTCACGGATGGCGACCGTGTTCGCGTGAGTAAACAAAAAATGGCGTTCGCGAAAGGATACACGCCCAACTGGACCAACGAAATTTTCACCGCGCACGAGGTGAAACCCACCGTTCCCGTCACTTATTGTCTCAAAGATCACACTGGTGAAGTGGTGCGAGGCGGCTTTTACGAGAATGAAATCAGAAAGTCGAGCATCGGTGACGTTTACTTGGTGTAGAAAGTGTTGGAGCGCAAAGGCGACAGGGTCCGCGTGCGTTCGCTCGGATTCGACGGTAAACACGATTCGTGGATACACAAGAAAGATCTGATATACAACACGGAATCAACGTGTAGCGTGGCACCAATACGTGACAGTACGTTACGATGACAACATCGTCATGCCGGCAGCGGTTGTAAACACTGTGAACGATGTCGTCTCACATCCAGCGTACAAGAAGTACATCTTGAATACGACGAACGAAGACGTCGAACGCATGTATACATTCGTCTCTCTACACGAACATTGGCGACGGGTCACGGAGCGTGTGACAAGTTCCGAACTCAGTGTAAGGGTACCGAGTAGCACGAACGGCGGGTTAGATCACTACAAAGAGTGCGCGTGGTCGGATCCCGATTGTTAGGAGGGACAGGACACTTGCGTGTGCAGTGCCGTGTCCGGTGAGTGTTACGACATAATACAACTGCTCAATAGACTGTGGTCGAACGAAGAAGAAGAAGAATAAAATGAAGATAGTACAAGCCCGAAAATTTGAAATAAAAAAATTAAACCTGGTAGTCGTGGGACTACCGGTAGACATGGAATCATGGGCAGACTTGTGCTTTGGGAAGGAATGAAGGGTTGGTTAAATAAACAGCTACATAAGTTTCAATGTATTTTATTTATTCAGAATTTACAGAATTTATAGAGTCACCTAACGCTAGTTGATGGAATATGGAGCGATGGTAGCTGAAGTACGATACGAATATCTGGGCGAAGAGTTGCATGTTGCGACTGAACGTCAGGTCTATGCTCGTGTTTCCGAGTGTAATTGATGGTGAGATATGGAGTTGTAGGCCGTACTCGTCGTTGATGTCCTGTAGTAGGTTCTCGTGATCGGGTGCATGCTTGTTGAAGTAGCCGCAGAGCATTATTGGTGTAGTCATGTCGGCGATCATCTTAGGGATCACTTTACTGATGGACTTGCCGTATCTGCCGAGCCCGCGATGTATAAGATACAAGGAGTCAGTACTGACTTGCGCACAGTCCCGAAGAGCTATGAGGACTTGTGAAATATCTGCCTCTTGATGTTAACGTTGATGGCGTAATCGTCTTCGAGAGTGCGAAGCAGCACGTTAACCATGTTGTCTACCTTCACTGGCACATTTATGACTTGGCCCACGATCACATACATACCGTCTACATAGCGGAGCCGACGAACCTGCATGAACGGTAACCGCGGGCTCTCTTCAACGGGATTCAGAGGCGGCAAGTTTGGCGGGATCGGTGGATATTGGAAGCCGTATGATTTGCACAGCGGCGGTACGTTGCCTTGTTTGAGACTTGCAACACACGTAGAGCACACGCCTTCCATATTACTCGCACTTGAGTACTCGTCCGCTCCGAACACTGTGGCCAAGAGACTTGTGTATAATGGTACGCACGGTCTTAGATCACTCTTGAACCACAAGCGATCGCAGATCCCACACACCGAGCCGAGGCGACTTGTTCTGCGCAGAGCATCGAGGGTCCAATGTTGTTGAAGCACAAGTTATTAATGTTCTCATCGTCTGTTTTCTTGCTAGCTAGCCGTACGCTCGATCTGAGTCGCTTTGGGGGCACGCCGGATGACCCAGGTATCGGAGATGCGGGCCGCTTGGGCGCTGACGGGATTTCGTCAATCTTCAAATTGTTGCCATTTTCTAAGTTCTCGGCCGATTTCTTTGATTTTAGTCTCAAACGATAGGCCGGTTGGCGCTCTGCATAGGATTTGCCGGTTTTCGGTTTGAAAATTTTGGTTCGAGTTTTATCGCGATTTTTAGGTCGAGGCATTTCAAATTTTTGAGTTCAAATGTTGTTATTATTTTCTGTGAGTGCTTCTGGTACTCGGAATTGGTGTTATTGGAGAGATTTAGTTCTGAGGATCACAACGCACTTTGTATTTTCGCGATCGGACTTGTAGTTCCCGAGATATTTAAGTTTTAGTGGAGCAATTTAGAAATTTTCGGGGCAAAAACACCCTCACGTAGACAAAGCCTAGAGGCGACTGAAGTCAGTTATCAAAATTCTCAGTACTATTGTTGGAAGGGGGCCGAGTGACTCGATCACCTGACACCTGGTTTGCTGGGATTGGTTGAGCGGTTCGTGAGATAGTGGTATGCCGAAAGTACATTTGAAACATAACGGTCGATTTTCGCGAAACGTGCGAGTAAGATATTACATAGCTATGGATTCCATGTCAAAATATGGACTTGTCGGAAGGTTACACGAATGGTGGTTGTGGGGCGGAGGAGTAGAAGCGAGGAGGAGTAGGCACGGATCACTCCTGCCCGATTCTATACGTTCTATCATCTGCGGACCGTTCGCGTGCGGCAAGACGAACGTGATGTTCAACCTGTAGTTCGACGTGAACGGGTTACGTTTCGCAAACCTGTACGTGTTTTCAAAATCACTGTTTCAACCCAAATACCGGATATTGGAAACTCTGATGACACAGCTCGCCGATGACGGACTGTATTATCACGCGTTGTCGACACCGCTTCCTTTATGGTGTTCGACGACGTATCTTGTGAAAAACAACACAACATACGCAAGTACACCGCTATGGGACGACACAGCGATTTAGTCACGTTCTACTTGTGCCAGACGTACAGTCAAATACCGAAGCAGCTGATTCGTGACAACGCCAACCTCATAGTCTTGTTCAGACAGGATGATCTCAACTTAAAGCACGCGTACAACGATCACGTCAACATGGACATGAAGTACGAAAGGTTTAAGAACTTGTGCGCCGAAGCGTGGAAAGACCGGTAAACGAGCTCGTTACAGTGCCTTATCGTGCAACGTCAGGACAACAGCGACGGAACGTTCACCAGGTGCGCGCTGCGTAGAGCGTTCTTCTACAGCGCATGGTTGGTAAACGTGAGAAAACAACGTGGTTTACAACGGTGTACTCTGTGCATGAATGTTATGTATAGCAAAATATTTTAATGTGTGTTTATGTGTGTGTGACTTTACGCTAGACAATGGGATGTTGCCTATTATAAGCATGTGTATAGTAGTTAAGTATATACGGTGTACTCTGTGCATGAACGTTATGTATAACAATATATTTTAATGTATGTTTGTGTGTGTGTGTGTGTGACTTTACACTACACAATGCGATGTTGCCTATTATATAAGTATGTGTATAATAGTTTGTGCCGTACTTCGTTCGGCGCTCCGTTGTTAAAATGCTAAGTTCGGCGGTATGCGCGTATATCATTCCATTTTAAAACTCGTGCGTTCTCCCCGTCACGCACTGCCATGTAGGGTGCATCGTCGCCGTGTGTAGCGTGCTACGTCTGATTGCAGCGACGAAAATTATGTCGGCTATGGGCCAGCTGTTGTTGCCGTAACCAGAAAATAAAAAGCGAAATCTCGTGGGTGCAATTCGCCATGCGTTCTCTCTCATTTCTCTACCGACCTTCTCAGAGAAATCTTCTTGGTTACGACTGACGGCGCCTGAATCATTCTGCCGGTTGAAGCTCTTTACTATGGAAAAATAATTTAAAGCTAGCTCCAGGTGCTCGGCCAATGGCGAGATGGGTGTCGGGGTTAGCCTAAGATCTGCCAACCCCTGGTGCAGAGAAACTACTTAAGCCTCGAGACGCCGTCAGTCGGGGCAGAGATGCGAACTCTTAGAGAAATTCTGCCCCCAGAAATCATCCGTTTCAACTACAGCTCAACCTAGGCACATCGCCACCTACTACATTGGACATTCAGGTGTGATCCATCTCAATTTAATTTAACACCATCATCTACCACAACACGGTGCATCTGTAGACACTCTCAAAAACAGACTTATAAAATCCGCTCAGAACTTGTTTAAAATCTGCAAACACATGTTAGGTTTCGTGCCTGCATGCTCGGACACTGTACATAGTTAAACACCTTATGCATATTTAAGACACTCTTATACTATGTAAGGGATTACACATATACAAGTACTTAGATGAACAGCTCTGAGTTACCTTGTTTCTCGTGTTCAATGTATCAGAGTATTGGTTGTGGCCTGCTTAATCATGTACTTCCATGTGGGCATAATGCAGGACTGGGGTGTTTGAATTTCGTGCCATTATTGTGGCCTTAATAGTAATTATGCTATTTCCCTGAGTTGTTAATCCAGACTGCATGAATCCTGTATTAAATAACAAATTTAAGTTATCTTGTAATGTGGGGGCAAATCAGTTGCTGAATTGTAAGTTGGGTATAGTTGTAAAGTTTCTATTATATGATGGGTTATAGTGAGAAGGTTGATGCAGGAATTGGGGTGTGTGTTATATGTGTGTGTAGTACGTGTTTATGTGTAATTCTTGATATAAATAAAAAAAGGAATATGATATAATGTTAATGATGTATAGCACATGTGCTATCAGGACTGTCGACAGAAATAGTAATTCTAGGCTACCTTGCCATCAAATACTATATGGAATATCATAGATCAAATAGCATGTATCAGATATCAAATATCCAGTGTTTTATATTAACTATCATATATTGAATTTCATATATCAAATAATATATATATATATATCAAATACCTTATATCAATTATCAAATATCGAATATTAGATGTTAATATCAAATATTAATCCTTGAGTTGCATTTATTTTTTACTAGCCACTGCATTAAGCATTCATGCCTAAATCTATGGTGTTTTACAATAGTTGTACATGCATAATGATTATATATATATATATATATATACATAACTTCTAATCGTGATGACTATCATATGCAGAGCAATAAATTTTGGTGATTAAAAAATTCTTGCATACATTCACATGATGCTTAGGGGATCCTTGTATCAAGGATATTGTAACGTAACAGAGTTGAGGTCCCCCAACGTTACATAAAAATTGAATGAAACATGGTCAAGGACCATACCCTGAATTAAGGCTGCTCAGTAGTTAATGTGTCTGAGAAGTACCTCAAGTCAAAAGGAGGCAATGACTAATGTTAAATATAAAAGAGCCAGACCAATGAATGATTGAATGTAATAAAATGTTTGTTTTTGTACTGTAACATGTTAAGGTCTACAGAGTATTTATGTTGTATTTTGAATATGCTAAAAATGAACTAATGTTGCTTAATAGTAATACTTCATCAAAGATTATGGTTGTGTTTATGTTAAATTTGTCTTTAGACAATCAAATATAGTTACCAGGATTAGGCACTATACTAAGTTCTAAGTATTGTATAAAGTTGAATAATACTGTTGTTTTAATTAATGTTTATAAACTGGGCCAGGAGGGTGACCAGTGTTTCATGTTTAACAAGTAGTTCTGACAATTATATTATAAATTAATGAAGAGTTCCAGAACCAGCTAATTAATGTAATAAAGTAGCTACCAGTAAATTAAAATTAATGTAATTAACCATGTAACCAATAATTAATTGTACAGTAGGTCAGGTAAAAAGAAAATTAAGTTAAAGAACCAAATAATGTTATAACGGTTGTAAGAAAATCTATAGGCCTAAATTCCATATTAGTGAAAGGAAATTAATACCTTTTTAAGAAACCCAGTCCAACGAAAATCTGGTAAAACATTTACTGTTTAGGAAGGAAGGTTAGGGGAGAATTTTAGGTGATTTAATATTAATCCAAGCATGGAGTATTTTATTGGAAAAGAGTAGTAATATTCTATAATTCCGGCTCAAGGATATATAGAAAACGTGGTTGTTAAGGCAACTGAAATGTACAGAAGTTGTTGATTTGAATTTATTCGTTCTGATTGTTACAAGCTATTAGGTTGAGATGGACCGATATATTTAAAAAATATGAATCATAAATCTGGAAGAAATATGAATCAAAATTGAAAAACCCTTTTTGAAAAATAATTATAATTTAATGCTAATGAGTAATAAAAATTAAATAACCTTCCAAATTGTAAATGAATATAGTTAAAAAGAATTGAAAGCCTCTCACCTCATTCACCAAATAATTCCGCTGGATTCGGTATTAAACCAATTCCTTCTATAAACCGAAGATCAGTAAAAAGAATTAAAGCCTGAACTAACGGAATTATTGAAAATACCAGAAGACTCAGTTTGGCAGAGATAACCTTCACTGGCAGCAGAAGAAGCTGGGATCCTAATTTCATTTCACCGGGACCGAGAATTGTTAAGATCACAAAAGAAGAACAGAATTCCGAAGATTTCCTGAGGGTTTACCAGTACACGCCACCATCAATTTTATTGAAAACCAGAGCATTTTCACTGGATGAAGACGAGATAAGCTGAATTTTGGCAACTGTTTACAAACGTCCACCGCCAGTCGAAGTTTTCGTCAGCTTGGTAAAAAAACAACCTATTTTAATTTCACTGTATTTAGAGTAAATAATTTTGTTTTTGTAAATTGAGCAACCTTAATTATGCATTTTACCTGGCCTTACTAATGGTTCCAAGAACTTTACGAACCCTGGGATAAGAATTATTTATTATTATTTTCATGTGTATATGTTTATAGAATTTGAGTAATTGATAATCGATATATTTCTGTATGATCGATTTGATCGTATTATTATTTTTTGAGATAACGTGGACTGTGAAGTAATAGAGAAAATAAATAAAGTATCTTTATTGTATGAGATAACGTTTGAAGTTATTGCAGAATAAATACTATATGTAGTGGTTGGGATAATTTACAAAAAGGTTGATTCAAACTCAATGAATAACTAACCTATAAGTACGCTTATTACAAGTAACAGCGCTCGACGTTTGCAGCTGGTGGGACGGGAGATTGCTGAACTAGCTTGTGTTTAGTACAAAATTTGAATGGGATTTTCTAACATCGAGTGGCTAGGGTTGACACAAATACCCCTTACATTCAGTCAATACTCCATACATATCGCTAATATTACACAACCACTGAAAACTAAGTTAAATCTATAGAGTAGTATGATTATAAATTCAAAGAACATAATTATAATTTTTTTTGCTTAATAATCTATTTTCTGAAGGTTTCATCGGTCACAACCGAAAGATATATTTATTAATTAAACCAGGTAACAACATTTTAATTGTTACGAATTGCCACTTGCAACGTATTACTTGGCGTTTGATACACAGGAGTCTCATATAACTAATTACACCCATAGACAAGATTTCTTTACAATTTGACGTTTCCAGCGTGCAGCATATAATATAATATACGTCCTCACATAATTAGTTCTTTACAAAATTGACGACTACAACAGAGGGGCTTGAATAAGACGGACGTTTCGCTAGTACCGGCACATACTTAGTTTATTACAAATTGGCGCCCAACGAGTGGGCTTTAGTTAAGCAAAAAATCATATTAATTGCTACTTAACTTGAGCAGGCAACCATTAGAGGCACAGGAATGCATACGAGAGGTGTTACGAAAAGAATGGAGAAGGAACAAGAAACAGAAGAAGATAGGAGGGAAGAATAAACAGAGGCAGGTACAGATATTGAAATGGAACAACAGGCGAGCAATACAGAGGATACCCAAAGGGACCAACCAGATAAGGAGGAAGCCAGAGGAGGATTAAATTGGGAAAAATTAATGGAATTAATGAGTAGTATGAAGGAGGATAATAAACAAACTAATGAAAAATTAGACAGTATCAAAGAAGATAATAGACAAACTAACGAAAAAATAGACAGTATTAAGGAAAGTACTAGTGAACTTTTGAGGCAAACCATAAACGAAAATAATGAACAATTGAAGGCCCATTTTAGACAAATCAATGAAAGGCTGGAAAATAAAATAGACAGTATTAATGAAAACTCAAAAAAACAAAACGAAATTTTGAGCGAGAATTTAATCAAGCAAATGAATGAAAAGTTTGACAGGAATGACGAGAATTTGAGGCAGATTCAGGACGATAACAAACTAATGAACGAAAAACTTGAGGAAAACAATAAACGAATGAAGGCAGATCTTGAGAAAATCAATGAGGATAATATTATACGAATCGATGAGAAAATTGAGCATTCTAACAAGGAATTACGGGAAAATGTTGATAAACAGAATGAAGGGTTAAGACAAGCTCTCAATAAGAAAATCGAGGACGCTAGTGAGGCAATCAGCCAGAAGGTAGGTAAGAACGACGGCGAAAGAAAACAGGAGATAGCTAAACAAATAGAAAACTGAGAGTGACCGATGAAGCTATTACACGAAATAGTGCGGAACTAGAGGTCAAGATAGGCCATATAGAAAAAGAGAACCGGATTCAAGTGGAATCAATACGAGCAGATTGCGGAAACCAGCATCGAAACTTAGATACGGTCGTAAACGAAGTACAGAAGCAAGGACAACGTAACCAGGAGAGAATCAAGAACATACAACGGTCAGTTGACAACCGAACGATCGCTATTCCATATACACAACATATAGACGACCGGGAGACCATCAACTTTAAGTCATACAAGAGAACCCCAATGGAATTCTTGGAACGGGTCGGCGAACAACTAATGAGAATTGGTGAAAACAGGTGGCCAATAATTCGTCGTTACTTAGACGAACATTTCAAAGAAACTTATGATAACTGGTGGACAGCCGCCAGGCACGACATCCGAAGCTACGAAGAATTTAAAATAGCTTTTAAAGCCAGGTACTGGTCAGACGCCACCCAGAACGTAGTAAGGGAGAGCATCAGTTATGGAAGGTATGACGCCAGCAGGGGAACAACACTTACCGCCTACTTCCTAGGAAAAGTATGTTTGGCAAGACACCTTGAACCAAAAATCCCGGAGGAAATTCTCGTCACCAGGTTAGCATACCACTATGATAACGGGATATCAATAGCACGATCGGGTGGACAGATAAAAACGATACAGGCCATGTCAACGCTATTGGAAGGGCACGAGCGTGAGGTACATTATCGAAGGAGTCGGCAGAGAAACGACCGGTACGGGAGCAGGGATTTCCCAGACTACAACAATAGAAACAATAACCATAACAGTCATGAGACGAATAACCGGACGAACTATAATGGCAGGCCAGGTAATTATGGTAATGAGGCGTACCAACGGCAAAATAACAACAACAGCCCAAGGAACAACGGAAACAATTACGGGAATAGACAGAATATTCCGAACAACCAATATAACCGGTCGTATAACCCAAGTTACCAGAATCAGAACACGAACAACCGAAATTATGATAACAGTAACCGTAACCCGAACAACCAAAACCAAAACTACAGGAGAGTTAATTATGTGGGGGCGTACGATAACTATAACGGGAGGACATACTACCAAGGACGTCGGAGTTTTAATAGGGACACCGACTGGAACCAGGATAAGAATAACGATAGAAGAGATACTAGGACTAATGGAGGCAGAAGTCGGAGTCAGGAGGACTACCGCCGGGTTAATTACGAAGAAGACCGTCAACGGCCGGAACCCAGGTCAACGGAAAATGAAATAAATCAAACGAACCAAACCGGCAGAGGAGACGAAGAATCCGAGCCGCTTTTAAACCCCACACGGCAGCGAAAACACCAGCAGGACCCTCACTGAACCACTCTATTGGGTTTAACGACATAAGAAATCACAGTAAAAATAATAAGTGTATCACAATAATTTGTAGTAACTACTTAAAAAATTTAAGGGACGAGTTGTTGGAAGAAGAAGACGGAAATCCAAGAAAAAACAATAACGAAATAATTTACATAACGGCAGAGATCAACAGTGTACAAACCAAAATTATGATAGACACTGGGGCTAACGTGTCGCTAATCGACATAATAGAACTAAACAAAATACTTGAAGAAGGGAAGAAGCACATACTTACGTTACCAATAAGTAACATTGTACTGATAGGAGCGACGGGACGCCAAAATAGAACGGTCCGGAAACAAGCAAGGTTGGAATTAACGAGTAACAATAAAACAAGCCCAATGACTTTTCTAGTAGCCAGTGGCTTACCATTTAACATGTTAATCGGTTGTGACATGCTGAAACAATACTCAGCTATCATTGACATGAACAGGTCAAAATTATTTTTAAAAATCAATCAAACAGAATGGACGACTGACTTAGTTAACAGCGACAGCATGACCCCAACCCGAGTAACATATCATATACAGAGAAGTTTAGATCAACGAGAACAATCACAAAGTAATAATATCTTTTACGAGTTGGACGATGAGCAATTGTGGCATGACAAAATTAACGAAATCCGTAATTTTAAATGTGGAATAACTGACGTTCTCGTACAAAGGGAACAGTTAATTGAGGTGTACAATAGATATCGCCATGTATTTTCAGATATACCAGGCAAGGTAAGAGGTTACCAGTGCAAAATAGAGTTTCGAGAACCCGTAAAACTTCAACAAAAAATCATACCCAGTCGCTTACTCACTGAAGGAAGCTGTGAGGGCAGAAATTGATAGATTAATAGACGAGGACATCATTGAACCCAGTTACTCCCCTTATACCAGCCCTATCCTCGCTGTCCCAAAGAAAAGTGGCCAAGTAAGAATTTGCTTAGACGCAAGGGAAATCAATAAAGTAATAGTGAATGACCGAACATCCCCAGGGGAAATCGAGGAAATACTTAAAAAGTTTCATGGGATCAAGTACATCAGCACGTTGGATACTGTCTGTGGATATTGGCAAGTCGAACTCCATCCAGAGAGCCGCAAGTACATGGCATTCATTTTCGAAGGCCGTAATTATCAGTTTAAACGGTTGCCATTTGGACTGGTTAATTCAGTAGCCGTGTTTGTAAAAATCATGGATCAAATCCTCGGACAGGAAATACACCAGTATACAACAGTCTATGTGGACGATATTTTGATAACTTCGACCAATTGGAATGACCATTGCCAACGAGTAGAGCAAGTGCTAGAAAGGCTGTCAGAGAACCATATTACATTGAAGCTGGAGAAATCAAAGTTGATAGTGAGTGAAGTGAAATTTTTATGGTTTAACTTGTCGGAGCAGGGAATCACACCATCTCAAGAAAAAATCGAGTCAATTCAAAAATTCCCAAAACCAAGGAACAGAAAGCAGCTCCAATCGTTCCTCGGCATATGTAATTATTATCGTAAATTTCAAGAACATTATTCGGAACTAACATCAAGATTTGTACGCCAATTATCATCCAAGGACAAGTGGACGTGGGGAGAAGAGCAAGATGCCACGCTTGAACTAATTAAAACTAAATTTTTGGAGTCAGTGATGTTGCACCACCCCAATTTCAATAAACAATTTTTTATGAACTGTGACGCCAGTGATGTCAGTTTGGGATCTGTTCTTTATCAGGAGGATGATGAAGGAAATCATCAGGTGATTAGTTTCGCTAGTCGAGTCCTGAATAGTTGTGAAAAAAACTATAATGTAACAGAGAAAGAGCTCTTGAGTGTTGTATTTTCCTGTAACAAGTTCAGAACCTACATTTTAGGATACAAGATGACCGTCAGAACTGATCACAAGTCAATTTCATTTTTAAAAAGTTGTAAGTTGAATCATGGAAGATTGACCAGGTGGAGCCTGACACTACAAGAGTATAACCTAAATTGGGAATACATCCCCGGAAAAGGGAATGTCATTGCAGATACATTATCACGAATCAATATCAGGGACCAGACGTTTGAGGGGGAAAAAGAAACCATAATCAAACTATACCATATCATCAGTAATAGATCTGATCTGGCTAATATCATAACAGAACTCGAACAACGGCAGAAACAGGACCCCAGATTGAGCAAAATTTTTGACAGACTTGGAGAACAAGATGACCGCATAGCACAACTCTACTGCGAACACCAACAAATACTATTCATTAAGACACATTACAAACTTAACACATGGAAAATTGTTATACCACAAACTATAGAAAAGGACATCATAATGGATTACCATGTCAGGTATGGCCACATGGGGGCATTGAAGGTAGTCAAAGCACTCCAGGAACACGTATACATCAGGGATGCCAACAGAAAGGTGCGAAACCAGATTAAACATTGTCACATATGCCAGCTCGTAAAAGTTAACAATCATAAGAAAGAAGGCACTATGATGCCAATAACATCATCAAATAGATTAGAGAAAGTATTTGTCGATATTTGCGGCCCATTCCCGCGAAGTGGAGGGAGGCACCAGTACAAATATTTTATAATCCTATTCGACCATTATACCAGATTCACGAAACTATACCCGATCAACCGGGCGACGACACAAAAGATATTAAACATTATTTGTCAAAATTATATCAGTGCGGTAGGAGCTCCGAAATCCATTATTACTGACCACGGAACACAATTCAAGGGGAACAGGTGGAAAGACACTCTACGGGAGAACGGAATCAAGACGTATAAAACATCTGTATACCACCCGAGCAGCAACCCGGCAGAACGAGTATTAAGGGAAGTAGGTAGGATCCTACGCACGTATTGCTTTAACCAACAGAGAAAGTGGGCCGAGTACCTACCAGCCGCAGAGGATTTCATAAACTTATCACACCACCAATTTATCGAAATGACCCCCTATACAGCAATGTTCCAGAGACCACCACCTAGAGAGATAGCGGAATTAATACAATTCCCTAGCGGGGATGAATATAAATTTAACAGTGTAAGATTTTATGAGAATATACTAGAACGAACCGAGAGAACGAGAAGAAAATATCAGCAATTCCAACCAAAACCGGAGCGATACTTAGTGGGAGACAAGATACTGTTGAAGAATCGAGAATTGCCCAGCACAGTGGAAGGCATCGCTAAGAAGTTGTTACTATTGTACGCTGGACCGTATACTGTGAGCAAAGATAACGGAAATAATACTTACGAAATATTGGATCCCCATACACTAAAGAAGAAGGGTACATTCAACCAATCATCGATTAAGCGATACTATGAAATGGTCGATAACAGAATAAATACAACAATGATAACTAGGACAGAAAAAAAAATATATATGAACTTTATACAGACAAAATGATTTAATAAAAAACCCAAAATTCTAAAAAAACTGTAAGAACAACTTACTCAATAATTATTCAGAAACAGTATAATTGAGAGTCGTATAATGAAGAGACTAAAACCCCAAAATTCAAAAAAATGAAGTAAGCTCAACTTACAAACAAGTATCTAAGAAAACAATTTATGAGGTATATAAGAAAGAGAATTTTGAAGATAAAAAACAACCAAATTCGAAAAATAAGTAAGAACACCTTACTATATAATTCAGGAGAAATTGCTTTAAACTAATATAAAAAAATAAAATAAAATAAAATAACACTGATTCAACCTAATAAAAACCATCAAAACCAAAAAACAAAATGAGTTTATCTGGTGTAATATAATAGTGAGAAATGTAATTTAGAATGTAAAAGGAATAATAATGATTGTGCCAGAAGAATATAACTACATGATGTAATGTATAGTACTAACCAAAATCTCATAACCAGCTGTATTGATCATAAAGGAATATGAACCAATGAAGATAAGAGAATGAAGAAGCCAAAATGGAACCATCAAAAGGATCACAAGAAAAAAAAACAAATGGTTAAGAATTATCCGTAAAAAACCAATTAATAAATGTCAATAAAATAGCCAAGTATTGGAGAGGAGAAGCGTATAATAGAAGGAAGAATTAATATGAAGAAATAATATGATCTGAGTTAAAGTACAGTGAATAATCCCTAGAGTATGATTATTATTTATTATTTTATTGAAGGTCACATGATGACTACCTTACGAGGTTTATTAATGAAGATTGACTGTAGAATATTCCAGCAATCATTTAACTGGGCAGAGATGATGTTCCTCTGATCCCAGAAAGTATGTAACAGACGACGGTAATTGGTTAGCCGATAGAGCACCACCGATTCGATTCCAGTTATAATGTTAGGGAGGTTTAGGAAAATTAAATATTAGAGGGAAAACTCACAAATAAATATAGATGAATAAATAAAACCAGATCCAAAATGTATAATTAATAAAGAATGTCACAAGAATGATTATAGAAATAAGAGTTAAACTTGGGAAATAATTGATTTTAAGAAGGAACGAAGAAATGATAATAATACAACGGATAATTCTGAAATATAAAAGTACTATGAATAGGAAACCGATTGGCCAGATACAAGTTGTGCGTTTATTTCTTGCTAAACTTTGTTTATACAAAATAAACTTATTTCGAAGGGGGGGTGTTATGTAACGTAACAGAGTTGAGGTCCCCCAATGTTACATAAAAATTGAATGAAACATGGTCAAGGACCATACCCTGAATTAAGGCTGCTCAGTAGTTAATGTGTCTGAGAAGTACCTCAAGTCAAAAGGAGGCAATGACTAATGTTAAATATAAAAGAGCCAAACCAATGAATGATTGAATGTAATAAAATGTTTGTTTTTGTACTGTAACATGTTAAGGTCTACAGAGTATTTATGTTGTATTTTGAATATGCTAAAAATGAACTAATGTTGCTTAATAGTAATACTTCATCAAAGATTATGGTTGTGTTTATGTTAAATTTGTCTTTAGACAATCAAGTATAGTTACCAGGGTTAGGCACTATACTAAGTTCTAAGTATTGTATAAAGTTGAATAATACTGTTGTTTTAATTAATGTTTATAAACTGGGCCAGGAGGGTGACCAGTGTTTCATGTTTAACAAGTAGTTCTGACAATTATATTATAAATTAATGAAGAGTTCCAGAACCAGCTAATTAATGTAATAAAGTAGCTACCAGTAAATTAAAATTAATGTAATTAACCATGTAACCAATAATTAATTGTACAGTAGGTCAGGTAAAAAGAAAATTAAGTTAAAGAACCAAATAATGTTATAACGGTTGTAAGAAAATCTATAGGCCTAAATTCCATATTAGTGAAAGGAAATTAATACCTTTTTAAGAAACCCAGTCCAACGAAAATCTGGTAAAACATTTACTGTTTAGGAAGGAAGGTTAGGGGAGAATTTTAGGTGATTTAATATTAATCCAAGCATGGAGTATTTTATTGGAAAAGAGTAGTAATATTCTATAATGCCGGCTCAAGGATATATAGAAAACGTGGTTGTTAAGGCAACTGAAATGTACAGAAGTTGTTGATTTGAATTTATTCGTTCTGATTGTTACAAGCTATTAGGTTGAGATAGACCGATATATTTAAAAAATATGAATCATAAATCTGGAAGAAATATGAATCAAAATTGAAAAACCCTTTTTGAAAAATAATTATAATTTAATGCTAATGAGTAATAAAAATTAAATAACCTTCCAAATTGTAAATGAATATAGTTAAAAAGAATTGAAAGCCTCTCACCTCATTCACCAAATAATTCCGCTGGATTCGGTATTAAACCAATTCCTTCTATAAACCGAAGATCAGTAAAAAGAATTAAAGCCTGAACTAACGGAATTATTGAAAATACCAGAAGATTCAGTTTGGCAGAGATAACCTTCACTGGCAGCAGAAGAAGGTTAGAATCCTAATTTCATTTCACCGGGACCGAGAATTGTTAAGATCACAAAAGAAGAACAGAATTCCGAAGATTTCCTGAGGGTTTACCAGTACACGCCACCATCAATTTTATTGAAAACCAGAGCATTTTCACTGGATGAAGACGAGATAAGCTGAATTTTGGCAACTGTTTACAAACGTCCACCGCCAGTCGAAGTTTTCGTCAGCTTGGTAAAAAAACAACCTATTTTAATTTCACTGTATTTAGAGTAAATAATTTTGTTTTTGTAAATTGAGCAACCTTAATTATGCATTTTACCTGGCCTTACTAATGGTTCCAAGAACTTTACGAACCCTGGGATAAGAATTATTTATTATTATTTTCATGTGTATATGTTTATAGAATTTGAGTAATTGATAATCGATATATTTCTGTATGATCGATTTGATCGTATTATTATTTTTTGAGATAACGTGGACTGTGAAGTAATAGAGAAAATAAATAAAGTATCTTTATTGTATAAGATAACGTTTGAAGTTATTGCAGAATAAATACTATATGTAGTGGTTGGGATAATTTACAAAAAGGTTGATTCAAACTCAATGAATAACTAACCTATAAGTACGCTTATTACAAGTAACAGCGCTCGACGTTTGCAGCTGGTGGGACGGGAGATTGCTGAACTAGCTTGTGTTTAGTACAAAATTTGAATGGGATTTTCTAACATCGAGTGGCTAGGGTTGACACAAATACCCCTTACATTCAGTCAATACTCCATACATATCGCTAATATTACACAACCACTGAAAACTAAGTTAAATCTATAGAGTAGTATGATTATAAATTCAAGGAACATAATTATAATTTTGTTTGCTTAATAATCTATTTTCTGAAGGTTTCATCGGTCACAACCGAAAGATATATTTATTAATAACCCATTAATTAAACCAGGTAACAACATTTTAATTGTTACGAATTGCCACTTGCAACGTATTACTTGGCGTTTGATACACAGGAGTCTCATATAACTAATTACACCCATAGACAAGATTTCTTTACAATTTGACGTTTCCAGCGTGCAGCATATAATATAATATACGTCCTCACATAATTAGTTCTTTACAAAATTTACGACTACAACAGAGGGGCTTGAATAAGACGGACGTTTCGCTAGTACCGGCACATACTTAGTTTATTATAATATAGGCCTACATATATATTTGTAATTTAATAGTGCCCAGTGGCATTTATGTAATTGTACTTCACTCACGCTTATTATATTATGTACAGACTGGACATCAAATAAATATAAATTTGTTACTGTTAATAGAGTTGCTTATTTGCAAGTCCTGTCATCCAACCAGTGGACATGTCTGAAATTGTGGCTTGGGTCTTGCCACACTTTAGGCTTCCTCTAGGTTCATTATCTAGTTTTAAATATTATGTCTCCCCCCTTTACAAAAAAAAACACAAAAAAAATAAAAAAATTCATAAAACACTTAATAAAAAAGGGGGGGTTTCAAATGGTAGATCAGAGCGTGGTTATGATTCAATGGGTTTATGTAATCGTATGCATTCAGAATATGTAGTAAATTGCATTTCAGAACTTAATTCATTGAATTTTGGAAGGTATAGAATCTGTGGGGACTTGCATTTATTGATGTTACTTGAAAACTTAGTGTGGCTGCAGGCATGTCAGCTGGCGTTGGGACTTGCAAATATTGAGCTTGAAAAATGATTTTTGATCTGAGTCAAGGGTATTTGAAGAAGTTGATTGAAATTTTGAACAGTTTCATTAATTAATAGAATTTTGATGGCATGCTATTTTGTATGAAATGAATAGAGATGGATTAAATTTAATATGTGTTAGTATTTAAGCATGATTACTTTGTGATGGTGAGTGTAAGGTATGTGCTGTAAGAGGTTATAATTGCGAGGTTAATGGTATATTGAGTAGGAAATTGACTTAATTGAAATTATTCCGACATACATTCGGATCTTAGAAAATTTTGAACATGATCGGGTGCCCTCAGTACTTGTCTGTTTTTGGTTAGGACTTGTTCAGTTGTAGTGAGAACTTGTCTTTATGGCAAGCCCAGTTATGTAGTGACTTGTTGGTTTCTTTTGGTTATTGAGAACATTCTATTTGGGGTAAATTATGAAGCGAGACGCTCATGTAAAGGTGCGATGCAACTTATGGTATTTTGGGTCATTTTAATTTATGAATGCGGTTATGGTCCGGCCAGATGTCGTGATGCTGTGATGTGTCATTAAATCCTTGATGGAATATTTGAAGTTGGGTCACGTTGTGACATACCGATTTTTCGACCCGAATCTAATTGGTTGAATTAGCTGAACAGCATGGTTTGTTATTTATTTAGATGTTATGTGTACTTCGTGTGGATTTGTGTATTGTAAGTTAGATGTGTAGTCTTGTGTTGGTGTGTTCTCTTCTGGGCATTTCGAGTAGCTCTCTCTCTGCCTTCATTATACACCCATCTCGTCGCATCGCTAGAGCACTCTGGAGCCACTTGAATGATCAAGTTCTTCCTGTTTCCTTGCTATTTTCTTATTGTTATTATATTGTTTGTGTGAATATTGTGCGGCGATGACCAGCTCGGTAAACGTGGATTTGTTTGTAAAGGATGAGCTCGAGTGGAAGGTCCGGTTCCGGGGTCGGAAACCGCAAGACACGGTCGCCTCATTGAGGAAGCAACTGCGGGAGGCTCCGGAGATGCCCCGGGTGGTAAAGTAATACTCACGGATGTCACTGCCGAAGTGGATCTGTGTCAGGAAAAATTCATTGAACTCAAGGATTTGGCCGAAGGCCTGCGGTCGGCTGCACCAAGCTCCACGGCTAGACAAAGGGTGCGCCAACGATTACAACATGTATTATGCCGATTGCAGAATTTAGAATCGCAGACTACTACTACAGAGTTAGAGGGTACCATTTCTTCACTTACTGAACAAGTGACCATTGCATTGCGATACTCTTCTCTCGGCCAGTACCATCCCGTGGACGCGAATCCTGGTCCCTCTTCTCTTGAGTCTGCTCACAAATTAGAACTTACAGCGTCGGTCCCTGCCTTCTCGGGGGTGGCGGCCGCAAGTTATCACAAGCTCCCAAACCCGCTGTCCGAGGTCATCCAGCGCCTCCCAGTAGTGGATGGATTGGACATAGAAAAACTTTTAAAATTCTTCCACATATTTTTTCAATTAGCGGATTTTCCAGGGATGTCGGTCGGGCGGACCTTGCTCGAGCTCATTTACCCGTATTGCAGGGGATCTATAGCTGAGCGGGTGACCAGCACCCTTCGGGGTGGTGGTAGTATCGACCATTTTCATAGGGAAGTGCTGGACGCTTTCGTACCGGGGAGGCTGCGCGAGCAGCTGAGACAAAAGCATTTTTACCGGGTCCAAGCAAATGGGGAGGCCCTCGCCAATTTCGTTTCTAGTATTAAGGACGCTGCCCGGATCCTGAAACTGGGGTTGCCCGAGGGCGAAATAATTCAAACAATTCTGGAAGGGGTGACCCCCCAAGAGAGGTCACGTTTAGTGTTTGCTGAACATCCCCGGAGCTTTATCGATCTGGATAGGCTATGTGTCCTGTCGAAGACTATTCAATGTAATGATGACACCAGAGGTCACGAGGCTAGGCGGAGTCTTGATCGCCAGGTTGTCGAGCGACGTGTCGGGCGGTCCGAGTCTCAGGGTTCTCTGTCTGCGGCCATTCAAAGTAGTGATGCGCGTGAATCTGTCTGCTTCAGATGTCACAGACCGGGCCACATTGCTCGATACTGTCCTGGTACTAGACAGCGTCCGGTGCCTTCCCGAAATGAACACAACCGAAAAAACGTAAATACCCGGGGAAGATAAGTCGGAGGTTGTCTTCCCCGTTAGGTCATTCTGTTGCTGATTTACTTAACCCCAGGCAGGTAGTAGGTCCCGGATCTGCTGGCATCAAGGTCTTGCAAACTGTCTCCAACTACACTTCAGTATGCCCCTTCCTGTTGCTCGAGTTGAAAAAGGGTCAACTCAGAGCTTTAGTTGACTCTGGATCAGCCCGATCCATAATTTCATCGAGAGTGTGTGCGGACCTTGAAAAACGGGGCTTTATAAAAGGGTCGGATCAGTCTTCGGTGGTATGCTGGACTGCATCGCGGGAAATTCTGCCCATCTCCCGGGTGGTTTCCTTTAAATTTAAAATCGAAGGTTTTTCATGGGTGTGGAGCTTTTTGGTTTCTCCGGCTCTGGGAGTCGACTGTATCGTGGGTGCCGATTTCATCTCTAAGAGTGGTCTCGTATTAGACATTCAAGGGCACCAATGCTATTTCAAGTTCAATCGGGGAGTTGTCATTCCTTTCCATGGGTACCAGGGAGCTAAGGGAGGTATCCAAGAGGTAGAGTGTCCCGATTCAGCAAGAGACCAGCTCACTCCTTCCCAGAAGTATGCCTTAAATCAGCTGTGTGAGCAATTCCCTACAGTGTTAACTCCTACCCTGGGGCTCACACACCCTTTGGAGTATAAAATCCGCCTAACTGACTCCACCATAGTACGTTCACACCCATACAAGTTTGGTCCTCCACAAAAGGCTGTTCTAAGAGAGAAGGTTCAAGAATTGCTTGAGCAAGGGGTAATTGAGCCTTCTAATTCTAGTTATGCTAGTCCAGCGTTTCTGGTGCCCAAGCCTGGGGGTAAACATCGTATGGTAATTGATTACCGGAAATTAAATGCGAATATAGAAGTGGATTCCGTTCCCCTTCCGGACTTGCATTCTGCTTTCGATTGGTTCTGTGAGGCCAGATACTTCACCGTCATTGACCTCAATGCGGCCTATCATCAGATACCTCTGTCTAAGGAAACCCGACCCTACACGGCGTTCTGCGTGCCGTGGAATCTTTACCAGTACACTAGGGTACCAATGGGCCTGGCAGTGGGGGCCCAAACCCTCACGCGGCTTCTTGACAGAGTCTTTCATGATGTCAAGTTCAAATTTATTTTTAACTAGGGGAATACCCGTGCTTCGCTACGGAGTTTCACGTTGTACGTAATGAAAATGTTAGTTTAATTAATAAAGTTCAATTAAAGTAGGTTTCTTAAAAATAAATAGCTGTTGCCCACGACTTCGTTCGCGTGGTCTTCAGTTTAATGCGATAATATATTTATAACAGAATCTATTCTATTGGGTTGCCATAGTAACCAAATCTAATAGTTTGGGGGACCCCCCAGAGGATCGTATCGAAAAAACACCTGTCCTATGTTGGTTCTCCCGTTGCGTAAAATATTTGTGCCAAGTTTGGTTGAAATCGGTCTAATAGTTTAGGAAGAGATGTGCAAGACCCCAAAGGACCCCCCAAAAGATTGTATCGAAAAAAACACTTGTCCTATGTTGGTTCAGTGGTTTAGGAGGAGATGTGGAAGACCCCAAAGGACCCCATCGAAAAAACACCTATCCTATGTTGGTTCTCCCGTTGCGTAAAATATTTGTGCCAAGTTTGGTTGAAATCGGTCCAGTGGTTTAGGAGAAGATGTGGAAGACCCCAAAGAACCCCCAAAAGGACCCCATCAAAAAAACACCTATCCTATGTTGGTTCTCCCTTTGCGTAAAATATTTGTGCCAAGTTTGGTTGAAATCGGTACAGTGGTTTAGGAGAAGATGTGGAAGACCCCAAAGAACCCCCAAAAGGACCCCATCGAAAAAACACCTATCCTATGTTGGTTCTCCCTTTGCGTAAAATATTTGTGCCAAGTTTGGTTGAAATCGGTACAGTGGTTTAGGAGGAGATGTGGAAGACCCCAAAGAACCCCCCAAAGGACCCCATCGAAAAAACACCACTAATTCAGAAACCTTCGCGGGCGTGCGCACAACAACTCACCGAAGTTTCATTGCAATCCGATGAATGGTATAGGAACGCATACGGGACAAACAAAGAAACATTCATTTTTATATATAATTTCCTGGAACCCGACCGCAGCGCCACCTACCGGGTCCAATTGTGAATCTAAACCATCCAGGGACCCACTCAAACACACACACAAAATTTCATCAAAATCGGTCCAACCGTCTAGGAGGAGTTCAGTGACATACACACGCACACACGAAATATATATATAAAGATTACCTGGATGACTTATTAGTTTATAGTAAAACTTATGAAGAACATTTGTGTCATCTGAAAGAGGTAATGTGTCGGTTGAGGAGTGCTGGTCTCACTGTCAATCCGGAAAAGGTCAAATTTGCTCAACAAAGTATTTCGTTTTTGGGGCATCTTGTCTCACACAGGGGTGTCACGGTTGACCCGGAGAGGACGCAAGGCATCCCCCTCCTAGGGATGCGAAGTGTATTGCCAGGTTTGTAGGCATGGTTAATTTTTATCGCCGGTTCATCCCTAATGCCGCGGAGATCGCCGCTCCCTTAAATGAACTAAGAAAAAAGGGAACCAAATTCGTATGGGATGAGAGGCAACAGAAGGCCATTGATACCCTCAAGGAAGCAATCATCTCCCCGCCTGTGTTGCGGATGCCTGACTTTTCGAAACCATTCATCTTACAAACGGACGCGAGTTCTGTTGCGCTCGGGGCGGTTCTGTCCCAGGTTGTTGATGGTGCTAGGCAGCCAGTGGCGTTTATATCCAGGACATTGACCCAACAAGAAAGGAAGTCATCTGTGTATGAACTAGAGTGTCTAGCTGTCGTGTACGCTCTAGATAAGTTCAGGCGTTTCTTGGAACATGCTGAGTTCCTGCTCGAGACTGATAATCAGGCTCTCTCTTGGCTTCTTGCTCATCCCCGGCAACTGGGTAAAATAGGACGATGGGTGGTCAAAATCTCATCCTTCAAATTCAAAGTGCAACACATTAGGGGAACTCAAAATGTGGTTGCAGATGCTTTGTCACGCATGTTCTCCCAACCCAGTGAAGCCCACTCTGAGCAACCCTGTTCTGTTCTATTGGACTTTCCTTTGGCTTTCACTGATGTGTTACCCCAGTTAAATGATGAAGAGTTGGGTCCGATCATCCAAAATCTAAAAGAGGGTAACATACAGGCCCCATATTTCTTGTCCAAGGGCGTCCTGTGCTGCAGAGAAAGAAAAGGACGTGCCCCGAAGATTGTGCTGCCTAGCAAGCTCGTGACCATGGTCTTCAGTTAATATCATGATTCCCCAGTAGGTGGATGTAAGGGAATTTCGAAGACCATTTCCAGTATTAGGAGACATTTTATCTGGAAGGGCATGAATAGGGACATAGCTACTCGTGTGAAAGCATGTCATTTCTGTGGCTTGAGTAAGCCTACACAACACACCAAATTGGGTTTATTGTCATCAGAAGTGGCGAGCAAACCGATGGAGAAGTTATTCATCGACTACGTGAGACCTTTCCCTTGTAGCAAGTCAGGTAATGCCTACCTGCTTGTTTGTGTGGATGCTTTTTCTAAGTTTGTCTGGCTACTGCCCTTACGACAGGCAAACGCTCGATCGACCATCTTTGCGCTACAGACCCATGTTTTTCAGCATTTCGGTCTTCCGGCCACCATTGTCTCAGACAATGGACCACAGTTTATCTCAGGTGATTTCCGGCGAATGTGTTTCGCTAACGGTATCAAACATGTGACCACTTCCCCCTACTACCCTCAGCCATCCCAAGCGGAGAGATTCAACTGGAATCTCCGTTCAGCCCTTATCGCCTATCATGCCGAACAACAGAATTGTTGGGATCAAAATCTAAAGTGGTTACAATTGGCATTTAATACGGCTTTACATGAAAGTCATAAGGCCGTACCCTTTGAGGTTATGTTTTGGTTCTCGCCGACACTTCCCTTGGCCAACTTGTGGAACATTGAGGATCTTCTACCTAGCGATCCGGACATTAAGACGGTGGATAGATGGAAGGAGGCCCGGAAGAATTTGCTTCGTGCGCACGAGCGCGTCTGTGGTCGCTATAATCAGGGGCGAATTCCGAACCCTTTTAAGGTTGGAGATCTGGTCTACTGCCAGAGCCACCCGATAAGCTCAGCCATAGACAGAAGGGCCGCTAAACTGTGTTATCGTTGGTCGGGACCATACCGCATTCTACGGTTTGTGTCGCCAGTTACGGTAAAATTGAGGGATCCCGGTGGGGATATTGAGAGGATGACCACTCACATCTCTAAACTAAAGTTTTGCCATAGGGCATAGGTGTGAGTGGTGGCAAAGGGGTTTGTTCCGTTGGGGATGTTGTTTGGTTCCCGGGTCTCAGTTGTTGAGTTTAGAGGGCCTTGGGTGGTCAGTGCTCAGAGCAGGTACCTGCGATTCTTGTCTTTCTCCTTTCTTTTCTGTTTCTTATCTCTGCATGCGGACCAGGGCCCGGCGAGCATGCAGGACGCACACTTACACTTCCTCATTCAGGCACACACACAGGTATAACACACTCCTTCCTTCTGCTTCTTTCATTTCCCTGAGACACTGAACCCACCAAGAGCGCATAGATGTCTGAGGTTTCCCTGGAGTCTCACAACAATCGTGGTAGATACTATGTTTAGATTTTTTGGGGGGCAACGATGTTGCCCTTTTGGGGTGAGGGTGTGCCGTACTTCGTTCGGCGCTCCATTGTTAAAATGCTAAGTTTGGCGGTATGCGCGTATATCATTCCATTTTAAAACTCGCGCGTTCTCCCCGTCACGCACTGCCATGTAGGGTGCATCGTCGCCGTCTGTAGCGTGCTACGTCTGATTGCAGCGACGAAAATTATGTCGGCCATGGGCCAGCTGTTGTTGCCGTAACCTGAAAATAAAAAGCGAAATCTCGTGGGTGCAATTCGCCATGCGTTCTCTCTCATTTCTCTACCGACCTTCTCAGCGAAATCTTCTTGGTTACGACTGACGGCGCCTGAATCATTCTGCCGGTTGAAGCTCTTTACTATGGAAAAATAATTTAAAGCTAGCTCCAGGTGCTCGGCCAATGGCGAGATGGGTGTCGGGGTTAGCCTAAGATCTGCCAACCCAATAGTGCAGAGAAACTACTTAAACCTCGAGACACCGTCAGTCGGGACAGAGATGCGAACTCATAGAGAAATTCTGCCCCCAGAAATCAGCCGTTTCAACTACAGCTCAACCTAGGCACATCGCCACCTACTACATTGGACAATTCAGGTGTGATCCATCTCAATTTAATTTAACACCATCATCTACCACAACACGGTGCATCTGTAGACACTCTCAAAAACAGACTTATAAAATCCGCTCAAAACTTGTTTAAAATCTGCAAACACATGTTAGGTTTCGTGCCTGCATTCTCGGACACTGTACATAGTTAAACACCTTATGCATATTTAAGACACTCTTATACTATGTAAGGGATTACACATATACAAGTACTTAGATGAACAGCTCTGAGTTCCCTTGTTTCTCGTGTTCAATGTATCAGAGTGTTGGTTGTAGCATAGATCAAATAGCATGTATCAGATATCAAATGTCCAGTGTTTTATATTAACTATCATGTATTGAATTTCATATATCAAATAATATATATATCAAATACCTTATATCAATTATCAAATATTGAATATTTGATGTTAATATCAAATATCAATCCTTGAGTTGCATTTATTTTTCCTAGCCACTGCATTAAGCATTCATGCCTAAATCTATGGTGTTTTACAATAGTTGTACATGCATAATGATTATATATATATATTGTAAAGAAACCAATATGTGCCGGTACTAGCGAAAATGTCCGTCTTATTCAAACCCCACTGTTGTAATCAATTTAGTAACGAACTGCTTGTTAATTATGTGAGGACGTATGTTATAATGTATGATACCAGCTGGAGACGTCAAATTATAAAGAAATCTTGTCTATGAGTGTAATTAGTTATAAGAGACTCCGGTGTAACAAACGCCAAGTAATACGTTGTAAGTGGCGATTCGTAACAATTAAAATGCTGTTACCTGGTTTAATTAATATGTTATTAACTAATATACCTTGCGGTTGTGACCAGTGAAACCCTAAGAACACAGATTATTAAGTCCACAACTTAGAATTATGTTCCTGAATTTATAATGGTATTATTCTGTAGACTTAATTTAATTCTCAGTGGTTGTTTAATATGAGCAATATATATGGAGTATTTACTGAATGTAAGTGGTTTTTGTCTCAACCCTAGTCCCTCAACGATAAAAATTTCATTCAAATTTAGTATGACAAAACCCGTTAGTTCAGCAATCTCCCGTCCCACCAGCTGTAAACTTGGAGCGCTATTACTAGAAATAAGTGTACTTATAGGTTAGTTATTCTGAGTGTTTGTATCAATCTGTTAATAAATTATTACGCCAATTACATATAGTATTTTCTCTGCAATGATTAAAACGTTATCTCATACAACAAATGTACTTTATTTATTTTTCTCTGGTATTTAACAAGTTACGTTGTCTCAGACAAACAATAAGACGATCCAATCGACCATCCCAACATATATCGATTCTTAATTATTCGAACTCTAAAAAAAAACATATATACTTTGAAAATAATGACAAATAATTCTTATACCAGGGTTCGTGTAGTTCTTTGAACCATTAGTAAGGCCAGGTAAAACGCATAATTAAGGTTGTTCAATTTACAAAAAGAATAAAATTATTTACTTAAAATACAATGATATGAAAATAATTTGTTTTTTACCCAAACGGCGAAAGCTTCATTAGGCGGTGAATGTTTGTCAACAGCGGTCAAAATCCAGTTTATATAGTCTTCACCCAGTAAAACTGCTCTGGTTTTCAATGAATTGATGATGGTAATCCCACAGGAACTCTTGTGCTTCGATTCTTCTTTTGCGTCTTCACAATTCTTGGTCCCAACGAACTGGAATTAGGATCTCAGCTTACGCTGTCAATGGAGGTTATTTCGTCAACCGAATCTTCTGTATTTCCAAATATTTCTGTTAATTCAGGCTTTAACTCTTTACTGGTCTTCAATTTATAGCATGAATTGGTTTGATACCAAATTCAGCGGAATTATTTAGTGACTGAGGTGAGAAGCTTTCAATTCTTTTTTATTTTACTCTTTGATAATTTAGAGTGTTATTTAATTTGTACGATTCATTAGCGTTCAAATATAATTGTTTTACAAAAAGGTTTTATCAGTTTGGATATATCTTTCCTTTATATTTATTCATATATTTTTATATCGGTTCATTTCAATCTAATAGCTTGTAACAATCAGTACCATCCATTCAAAATCAACAACTTATTATATATCAGTTGCCTTAACAACCATGTTTTCTATATATCCTTGAGCCGGCATTATAGAATATTACTACTCCTTTCCAATAAAATACTCCATGCTTGGATTAATATCGAATCACATAAAATTCTCCCCTAACCTTCCTTATTAAACAGTAAATGTTTTACCAGATTTTCGTTGGACTGGGTTTAGTAAAAAGGTATTAATTTCCTTTCACTAATATGGAATTTAGGCCTATAGATTCATTTACAACCATTATAACATTATTTGGTTTTTAACTTAATTTTCTTTTTTACCTGACCTACTGTACAATTAATTATTGGTTACATAGTTAATTACATGAATTTTAATTTACTGGTGGTTATTTGTTTTTATATTAATTAACTGGTTCTGGAACCCTTTATTAATTTATGACATAATTGTCAGAACTACTTGTTAGATTTAAAACACTGGTCACACTCCTGATCCAGTTTATAAACATTAATTAGAACAACAGTATTTTTCAACATTATACAATACTGACAACTTAGTACAGTACCTAACATTGGTAACTATACTGGGTTATATAAATACAAATCCAATATAAACATAAACATAATTATTGGTGAAGTATTATTATCAAATAACATTATTTCATCTTTAGTATAGTCAACATACAATATAAAATACTCTGTGACCTGAACATGCCACAGTACAAAACAAACAATTCATAACATTAAATCATTCCTTAGTCTGGCTTTTATACATTTAATACTAGTCATTGCCTCCTTCTGGTTTGAGTTACTTCTCGAGCACATGACCTATTGAACAACCTTAAGTCAGGGTATGGTCCTTGACCATATTTCATTCAATCTTTTTATGTAACGTTGGGGAACCTCAATTATGTTACGTTACAATATATATATATCATTTTCTATATAAGTAACTCGATGTTTCTTGCAGTAATTATATAACTTGTGATGTTTTCAATTTGTTTCTTCTGCAAGTAGATAATATTGTATATATATATTTTTTTAAGAATATACAATATTATCTACTTGCAGAAGAAACAAATTGAAAACATCACAAATTAATAACTTCTAATAGTGATGACTGTCATATGCAGAGCAATAACTTTTGGTGATTAAAAAATTCTTGCATACATTCACATGATGCTTAGGGGATCCTTGTATCAAGGATATACATATATATTTGTAATTTAATAGTGCCCAGTGGCATTTATATAATTGTACTTCACTCACGCTTATTATATTATGTACAGACTGGACATAAAATAAATATAAATTTGTTACTGTTAATAGAGTTGCTTATTTGCAAGTCCTGTCATCCAACCAGTGGACATGTCTGAAATTGTGGCTTGGGTCTTGGCACACTTTAGGCTTCCTCTAGGTTCATTACCTAGTTTTAAATATTATGTCTCTCCCCTTTACAAAAAAACACAAAAAAATAAATAAAATAAAATAAAAAAATCCATAAAACACTTAATAAAAAAGAGGGGTTTCAAGTTAAGTATATACGTTTGTGTATCGGGCAGGATATCGAGGTGCGTTGTCCGAGTTTGTTCACGTTATGTGCGAGAGAGAGAGAGAGAGAGAGAGAGAGAGAGAGAGAGAGAGAGAGAGAGAGAGAGAGAGAGAGAGAGAGATGAACGATTGTAACCGGCTACGTCACTGTCGCGGTAGAGATACTCATAAACGTGGTCGAGTTGTCCGAGACGAGTCACTGGCACGGTGGAAACACCTGTAAACTCGTCTTGATTTAACAGAATATTTGTGTGTGTGTATGTGATACGTGAAAAAGACGCTTCTCGATATTCCAACCGTATACCGAACTATTAGTTTAAGTGAAAAAAAATTTAAAAAAATAGCTTTAGTCAGCATTGTGTAGATTGTGTAGTGTACGTTTGATTTGTTACCCAACACTGTACACGTTAAAAGTTCTGAGTTCTTAGCATATTAGGTGTTTGGTAACGCTGAGTAGGCCTATTTCGTTTGATCGTGAAACGAGGAAACCACGTAAAAAAAGCGAAGCATATCTTGTCTCACCTCGTGGGTCGCTTGGAAGGGACGAGAGTACATACTGTTGTTTTAATTATACGTAATTACCACAATGATATGTATGGCCCTAATTATAAAATTCACTACAACAAAATTTATGTCTGTGTATTTCACAATACTCGACTGGCTACAGGAAAAGTATTGTTACAACTGTTGCATCATATCACTGTGACACAGTATGGCGCAATTCAATCGACAGGACTGTCGCATCATATCATTGTGAAACAGTGTGGTGCAATACGTGTTGACAGGACGTTGTGCAATAGTTACACTCAATAGTTGAACGGGGGGATTGTCCGTCTGTGTCAACGAGGCTCGTTAGCTATACCGTTCAGTCTTGTGTTGACAGTCGCGAGCGACGCTTCGTCCCGAGCCCGAACCCGGCACCGACCGACCACCAGCATACATATACACGCCAACAGAACACCCCCTCCCCCGCCCACCTGCGTACAACACGGAGAGAATACTGAAACCTGAAGACACGTGTCGACCAACTGACCTAGTCAATGAGCTCACGATCAGCTGCTCATGACATCACTGAAACAGTGCTTGTTACATTCAATAGTGGTACAAGAGGGGGATTGTCCGCTTATATAAACAGGGCTCGTTGGCTATCCCATTCAGTCTTGTGTCGACAGACGCTTCGTCCGGAGCCCGAGCCCGAGCTTGACCCCGAGATGTCCGAGACCTAGACCGAAATGAACGAGACCGATAAAAATTCGCACGCACACACAGTCAAGTATGGGAGGCTATCGAAACAGGAAGCGTGACGTCACGATCTACTCTGATGACCGGATCTACGACCTCACAATAGGCTGCTCATGACCTACCTCAACAACCAGTGATGACATCCAAACAATGGCGTGACTAAAACAATAGGCGCTACTGAAACAATGACGCTATTGTTTCACCACTGAAACAATGGGCGCTATTGTTTCAATGACGTCATTGGCTGTTGAGGTAGGTCATGGCTGATCGTGACGTCACTACTTCCGGTCATCGGCTGATCGTGACGTCACATTTCCTGTTTCGATACCCCCTCCTACACACTACTAAGCTGGATGCTTCACTTCTTGTAGCTGCCTTTTCTCTTTCGTCATTCGAAATAATTGTAAGTGCTTCTATTACTTCAACCCACATTTTCTTTTAATGCCCTACAAGCATCATACCGTGCAGTCCAACATGGTTTGTACGAACGCTTTGGTTAGGTTTTCTTTTTTACTTAGACACCCCGTGAGTACTTCCCATATTTTGGTTATAAAGCTATAAAGATTATTAAGAAGCATGAAAAATTACGACTTTCCTTGCAACTGCTAGTTCAAGCCTCACAAACTAAATTCAGTGAATGAGCATTGCAAGGGGAGTACATTGTCAACGGTGTTATTTCTCGTATTCTGGCTTGTAGTCCAGTGTACTCCCCAGACATGTTGGAGGCATTATCGTATGACTGCCCCCTGCAGTTTTTTATGTCAATTCTGTATTTATTGAGGACAGCTGTAACAGCATTGAGCAACCCTTCTGCTTTGTGTGGCCTACCTTTGCTAGAAACCAAAGGAATTTTTCTACGGGAATTCCCTCTTTGGTAACATATCTTATTATTACGGCCAGTTGATCCACATGGGAAATGTCTGGCATTGAGTCGACTACCAGATAAAAATACTTTGCAGCTTTTATCTCTGTTAAAATTTCTTCTGTGACTTTATGGCTCATTAATTTGAGGAATTCCTCGTAAGTAGAAGATGACAAGTATGAAGTATGGCCTTGACCTGGATGGCAATGTGGTTCGCTAAGAAGGGATCGAACTCAGATATTAACTCTATACACATTTCGACAATTGTGAAATGACCCAAATCTCTCGAAGTGCCCTCTTAGAGGTAGACCAGCAGCAGCTAGGCACCTAACAACAGCAACTACTCATTTCAACACATTTCGCCAATATTTTTCTTCATCCTGAGCCTGGATCAAAAGCTGAGAATCAATTCTTTCTGCTATGGTCATTTTTTTATTCATTACTAAGATGCATTACTTATGGTCTAATGAATTCTCATGGCTTGTTACATACTCGTTCCCGTGCTTCCAATCATTAAAGCCTTCTTTTGCTAATTTTTAAATTCCTTCAAAAAGTTGGCACGGTATACAAAAAAGTTTTCCAGAACTTTTTGAGTACATTCCAGATCGTTTGACTAAGCTAGTTTAAACAGGATTGATTAAGCTAGTTTTAAACAGGGTTTGAGTTAGACAGCGATGTTGTCCCCCAATGAATCTTTTGGCACGGCTAAAATCTACTTTGGAAATGTCTTGAATTATTCAATTTTTTAGGACATGTTCTCGAGTGTTGTCATTGATAGGCCATAACGCAGGGTCATAAACCATAGTGTTGCTACTATGCTTAGAATCTTTATCGTCATATACGAGTATTTCAGAGTGTCCCGTGGTAGTTGAGCTCGTCTGAGGAATTGGATTAGAAAAGTCTTCATTATTGACCAGTTCAGCAAGGTTAGGTCTATACTCAGTATTGGAATTATTGAAATCACCCTCCTGTTGTTCTTTGATTGGCTTTTCAATTTCATTGCTATTGACAATTTCAACTGCACTAGGATATGTTATAGTTGGGTCTAATTCGATTGGGGGAAAGTCTGTTGTTTGATCAGATTTTTGGATTTCCACATTGGTTTCGCTATCAGATGATTCATGCCCAGTGTTGGGTTTCCGAAAGAAGTTGAAAATTTTTCTAGTCTTCTTTAGTGCTTCCTGTTCTTTTTCTATATTTGCTAATGCTGCTTTTCTAAAAGCAGCGCCACTCATAAATAGTGCTTCCTTCCATCACTCATGGTTATTTCATTAAAATGTCTGATTTTTGTTTTGATTGTCTAATAGAAAAATGATCGCCTTTTTTACATGCGTAAAGTTTATATTTTATAATATTACGACTATTAGCGTCAGACACAAATAACACACATTAACACACTAACACTACTAACACTATGCTTGTGGTTGGTTGCCAGCCAATATAACGAAATCATTATTGTGTACTGTACAAAATGCCGTGAGTCTCGCTCTCACTATGCGACGCTGCTAATTCTCGTGAGTCGCACTCTGAGACTTGCGGTATTCGCGGCATGTGTATGGGAAGTCGCGGACCATGATTCCCGCCACTAAAAGGGTTATTTGGCTAAGGTTTTTATTAATTTTTTTGTTTATTTTGTGTATATTGTAACGTTACAAAAAGTAGCCCATCAATAAAGAAGAAATTACCTACCATTTAATAGAAAAATGAGTTACAACACAGAAGGAATAAAGAAAATCAAAGTATGAAAGAATTAATGAACAAGAATATTAAAATATAGCACAATAATGACATAAAAACTAGACAAAGACTGAGACGATTGACAAAACCCAATTGATTGGCAGAGGGAAGGATAAAAATAAATAACTTTATGACCATAACACAACCCCTTTTCAAACAATAATAATATAGTAGATGTAATAATGAAAGTACAAAGCTATAGCCAAAAGTATGAGTAGTTCCATGTAAAATTACCAATACATAAATGTAAATTGAGTAATGTTAAATAATATTGTTATTAGAATATGAAGTGAATAAATCCCTTATATAATAAATACCCAATGTTAATGATAAGGTGAGTTGTGTGGTTAGATCAAAGTGAAGAAAAGAAAGAAAAACAGTGAGTAATAATACTAAAATGCATAATAGAACCAAGAAAATTATACTAACTGAAAGTCAGCAGTAGTAATAATGTGTAAAATGAATAATAAGTAATGCTTGAGTAAAAAATGATGAATGTATACTGTGAAAAAACTAAGGCATAATAGGCCTATCCAAGTGGAATAAGTAGAAGTAATGGTCATGTTTTAAAATAAGAAAATAATAGTTAAGTAATAGTTATAGTTATCTGTTTGTATTAAAAGAATATATCTAAGGGTAAAAAGCATGTTTAATGAATAATAGTTAATGGTAGGCAATGTATTAAAAAATAGCATGTGCATAGCATGTTAGAAGGAATAGTATTATGTTTTAAAAATGATTATGAATCATTAAATGTTACATGTTAATTTATTGTAGTTATGTTTAAAATAGTTCAGTTTCATGAAACTCAAGAAATATGTTATAATAACTGTATAAAGAAAGTCAGGTGATCTAGGCATAAGGAGCCTATAGTGAAAAAACAGTAATTTGATATTATAGCAGTAATAAGTAAGGACAAAATGTAGGTAATACTATTAGAATTGATAATATAAATTTAAGGACACATAATGTATATTAAAAGAACCAGTTATAAAATAATTAATATAAAAACAAAATTGTTAAAATAGTAACTTAGTAAATACTGAACAGAAACTATTCATGTTTGGTTTCTAATTAAATTATAAAAGAAATGCAATGCAATAATGTTATTATCTTAGGAATTCAAAGTAGTATAAGAAAATTATACTAATTTAAAAATATTTGTTAATGTTGTAAAAATTCAGTAGCAAAATCTAACAATGTAAACAATATTTTCAACCAATAGGAGTGTGAGGCTGGCTGCCTTGACAACCAAACATTAACAGAAAAAGTCGTTAGTCCATTATTAGATTCAGAGAAGGGCAGATCAAAAAATTCATGCAGCTCTATATAATAATATAAAGATAATAAATCAACTAGAAATGAAATTGTAATGAACTAAAATGAGATGATGAATAATAATAGTATGACAAGAAAAAATTTAATAACCAGAATTATTTGAAATTGAAAGAAAAAATTACTTAATAAATTATAAAATAAAAACGAACTCAGAGAGACAAATCAGATGTAAAGGAATGTGGTAAGTATAAATTAACTTGAAAAACTAAAATGAAAAAAGACTAGTCTATGCTGTGACACTTTTTCCAGTCATTAATAAACTTTATATAAACACTCACTTAAAGAATAAACTAGTGACAATCAGTTTATAGCTTTATTCACTTTTTAATTTATGGTGATCAAATTATTGGACATTGGAATCTTCTTTTTAAACAAACTAATAACCCATTCACCAACTTGATCCAACACATGTAATATAACCTAAGAAGTAATTTATTAAGAAACTGTATAATATTTAAGTAGGTTTTATGTGAAGTTTTGTACTTTCTAAAGATCTCTTGTTAATTTTCCTGTAATCACAAGAACCCAACAAACTTAGAAATAACCAAAGAAAACATAGCATTGTATTCAGCCAAACCCTGAACACTGTGAAGAGTTGCCAACCGCTGAGCAAATAAAAAACAAGAGCTGGAACAAACTATATATTATAAAAATATTTCATTTTGTTTAACAAGAAAGAAATAAAAGCACTAAAGAAATCATACCATATTGACTATTATCAATTGTATCATTAATTTATGTTAATATTACTGACATTTTATTCCTTAATATAGCCAAGGTGGAAATTTTTTATCAAAAATAGAGGTTGGTAACCCCTATTTTATTGGAACGAAATTCAAATTGACTACAAGACAAAGGTGAGTTGAATTAAATTAAAATAAGAAAAAGGGCAAAATAGATAAGAAGAATCATTTTAATTGTTTTGGAAATAAAACAATTTGGCGCCTTAATCGGGAAACAAAATTAAATAAAAATAATTTAACTCTTTAAAATTGGAGGAAGAAACAATTTGTGAGTTGGCATTTCACACTAAAAGAAAAGATTTTATTACAATATATTGTTGTGCTTTTAGGTATTTTTCAAAAATTTACTGCCCCTGGATTTTGTCGCCCTGGGCTATAGCTCTTATAGCCTCCCCTTAAATCCGCCACTGGTGTCCATCAAAATGCGTATATAAGTTACACATCAATTGTGGAAAATGTAAATACACGGGAGTAACATGATGCAGCCTACTTACTTAACCTATATATTATTCTAATGACAAATAGTTTTATGAATAGCAGTCAGAATATCACTTAATATATTGTACAATATTCATAATATTATTTTGAATGTGGGTTGTGGGTTCTCTAGTATACAGCAACCACACTATAAAAAATATTAAAAACAACTTATAGTTTATATAGTAGCATATTTATTATGAAGTGTATAGACAGTATGTTTAGGAGAGATTATAAAATAATAATGCATTTTGTTCAATATTTTACTGTGTGGAGGGGTGGATAAGTATGCTAGATTTGTACCATTTCATAATTAAAACTAATTAATATTGTCAAGATATAGTATCGGACCGCATAGAACAGCTGAGAACATGCTCCACTCCCCCCATCCAGTATGGCAGGTGTTGTGTCATTCAAGTAGGTGGTTCTAGTGAGTTCCAGGAACACTTGAGATACCCATTAAACCACCAGTGTGCAGTAAGGAAGAAAAAACCTGTACTGGACCTCAGCGCAGCTATGTAAAGCCATACCAGCCAGGTTGTCAGTTCAGTTACGTGAGCGATTTTCACTAGTGCGGATTGAGTGTTTGTCTAAGTGAAGTAGTATTGTGTCTACGGGAATCCCCTTTTCGGTAACATATCTTATTATTACAGCCAGTTGATCCACATGGGAAATGTCTGGCATTGAGTCGACTACCAGATAAAAATACTTTGCAGCTTTTATCTCTGTTAAAATTTCTTCTGTGCCTTTATGGCTCATTAATTTGAGGAATTCCTCGTAAGTAGAAGATGACACGTAAGTATTTTCTACAATAATATGAAACTCTATTAATAGACATTGTTATTGCGTGTGGACAAATCTAACTGGAAATATTGTACGAGTTAATTATAAACTGTTTAATTGTGATAATTAAAGCTGGTGATTAATGATTTAATTGGTGTCTTGTATTTTGTTTTACACTGTACCTACGATGATCAAGTCGTAACAATATATAAATATAAATATATAATATAAATACGTGTATGTAAGTATGTGTCGTTTGTGTTCTCTAGTTCTATAAATACTGAGTTCATAGGTTCCTTACTTTTTGTTTTCCTGTGTGTTGATGTAATGAGGACATATTATGTGCACATAATCTTCTTGTTCTGAATACACTCTCTCCTTCAATATTAAGAATTTGTTTTTCAATTCTGTTCCTTGGAGTCTGACTACACAACTATCCGACTGAGCTTCTTATCATCACACAGGAATGCCAATTCTTCATGCCATTTTGTTTAGCTCCCTTTTGAAATTATAGATAATTACAGAGATACCGAAGTCTTGTGATAGTTCTTCACTATTTTATGGTAGTTTAGACAGTCATCATCATAAAATTCACAGTAGGCACTATTACTGGAGTGTTTCAGCTGATCACTATTTCTTTTGCTGGGATGTCCCACACATTGTATGCGACACCTAGACTTAAACAATTTATGAGCTCCAGCCTTCACCCCATAATAAACATGGTCTTTCCAGTTATTTCTGTATGTCTTCATGATCTTGCTCAGATTAAATATACAATAAACCCTCGATTTAATGGACTAATTGGGGTTGAGGGGTGTCCGTAAAATCAAAAGTCCGTTAAATAGCGAATTTTGTTTTTGAGGATATATTTAAATCAAAATAGGCCTATAACACTTGAAATTTTAATACTATTAAATATCATGCAAATATTTTATGTACACACTGTAACCCCTCTTTCATTTTCGTGCTTTATAAAAAAAAACCCTTTCCTTTTTTTTTCCTATCTTTTTTTTTGAAAAAGAGGTCACTAGTTATTTAGAAACTTACCTCACTACTTTCACCCGATTTGGATTATCCTCATCATCTAACTCCTCTGCTTCTGCCGTCCCTGCTTCTCTTTCTTCCAATCCTTCCTTCTCTTCTACAATTTCCCCTTTTTCATCCCCATAATCCAAATCAACCTCACAACACTGCCCATCCTCACCATCTTCCCGTTGCTCCTCTGATCCATCTTCAACCGCATCTTCGTCCAGCTCCTCACCAATTTCTTCATCACGCTCGCCACCAGTTCCTTCACAAACTTCTTCACTAACTTCTTCTCCGATCTCATTAACATCCTCCTTTTCATCAACACATTCATCATCAACATCATCGCCATCACATCCACTACAACCATCCGAACACTCCACATCTTCATCCTCTAGTTGCTCACCTGGTCCGCATGAAACTTCTTTCCGTTCCTCGGAATCCTCAACACTACTTACAGAAGGCGTCTGCACATCTTCACACACTACATCATTCTCACTCACACACTCCACAACGCTGCCCCCAAATTTCTCCTCAACTTCTACCTCATCTACTTCTACCACACTTGCGGCATGGACATCCCCTTGTCCATCCACAACCTCAGAAACACTTGCAGCCTGGACATCCCCGTGTCCATCTGCAAACTCAGACTCTTCAGTATCCCTAACACCTATAAATATACTTCCCTGTGCAGCATCCGCAGACCGCTCTTCTGCCTCTTCTGTCGATTCCACTCCTTCACCACTTTCAGCAACTACAACGACCTCAACATTTTCCACCCTGGAATCCAGCTGTCCAGGTTCATGTGCAATGACTAAATTAATTTCTACTGGCGATGGTAAAGCTACACCATCAAGTGACTTCTCATATCCCGGCGTAGGCGATGACGATATTACCGGATCTGGATCCATCACGAACCGAGATGGAGATACCGGAATTCTGCGGCATCTGGATTCAACCATGACGTCCTCTTCGAGTCCTGTAACTCAGTATTAACTGACGTGTTCTTAGGCTCTTGTATTGATCCACAGAAGTTATTCCGATTTTCTTCTTCTGCTTCACCTTCTTCATTCACTACTCTCTTAGGCAATTGTACTTCCTCTGGAACCTTTAAAGTGTTCTTTTTCTCCGAATAGGAATAACGCCTTGCTACCGGCTCCCTACTTGCCGATGTTGGTTTACTAATATACTTTCTTCTTCCCCTGTTAATTTCACCCTTATTTGTTTTCCGTCTTCTCACTTGCCACCCCCTTGTAGCCTCCATTACTTCCGGAATATTCAGGCTTTCTGACAGTCTCTTGTGTTCTCCTCCAACCACCCTGTTTGTCCTTTTTACCTCTTCCTAACAAACCACTGGAGTATTGGACATCTGTAGCATCTTTTCCCCGGGACTCGTCAACCTCCTGGACCGTTCTGGAGACCACACACAGCCGTTCAAGGTCCGCAAAACAACGTGGACGGTCCGCGAATATCAAACGAGATCTCTCTTGGGGATTCAGTCCTTCCAGAATTGCTTGTATAACTTCTTTCTCGGGCAACCCCAACCTTAACACCCGGGCAGCTTACCGTATATCGTGCACGAAGTCCCCTAACGCCTCTCCGTTGGCCTGTAGGCGATAGAATAACTCAAACTTAATCTGGGCACGTCGTCGAATGGGTAGGAAGAAGTTCAACACCTCCCCATGGAAAGCATCAACACTGTCACCCCGACGCAGAGTGTTGGTGACCAGCTCAGCCAACGGACCCCAGCAATACGGGTATATAAGAGACAAGACCTCCCCATCGGACACCCCCGGGAAATCTGCCAACTGCAACACCAGGTCCAAGAAAACCAGCAGCTGGTCCTCATCAAATCCATTCACCACCGGAAATTTCTGGAGAACGCCTGAAATGGGATGGGGCAACTTCTGATAGCATACCGCCGCCGGAATCGCACAATTCAAAACACACAACCACCACACATAAATCCCCACGAAACACCTAACACAAACATGACCTACAAAAACATATTCACAAGAATCAGAAAAAACTCAAGTACTATCCTTCCTTTGAGCGACCCCCGGGTTCTCTAGCGCTGTGGAGACATGGCCTACTTCTGAACCACCTATTAACACCACAGAAGGAAACAAGCAACAACCAACAAATACCTAACATACATAACACCAAACATCAATCCGACACACACGTCTCACCAACACATACTTAGCAAACACAAACTAGTAATCATAATTCCGAAACCTCGCAACACAAGAATTGAGTCGGTGATGGTACCGACTTTCGATCGGGCCATACCGCATCCTGCTAATGCCACACGCTATATTCCGACCCTGAATCACCAATATTCTATCAACCAGGCCACGCTCGAGACCCCCCGGCAGTTCAACATCTCAAATTTTCCAACCACGAATACCCGCCCCGTGGTGCGATCAGACTCACAAGTTAAGCAACCTAACATAGCCTACATGGGCATACACCTAAAGAACAATAGCATGACAATAGTATAGTATTTCCGAGTTTGCAAGCCCCGTCACACCCAAGGACCCAAGGGTTCAACCCCAGAATCAACCACGCTCTGCTACCATTTGTAACCCCTCTTTCATTTTTGTGCTTTATAAAAAAAAAACCCTTTACTTTTTTTTCCTATCTTTTTTTTTTAAAGAGAGGTCACTAGTTATTTAGAACTAGGCGGAAGGCCTAGAGAAGCCAAAAATGCGCCGGGTCCAGTATGACGGGACTTGCAATTAAACTCGGTTGTTCAACAACAATAACTATTTTTATTCTTGCCCCATAATTCATTACATGCATGTGTAAATTACAATTCCCCTGAGTGACAAGTATAACAATAAGCAATAAATAACAATATCAATGATAAATAAGTAGTGTCAACATGTTAACAAATCAGTTTCCATAAGCCCATATTAATTCATCACCTATATACATATATCAATTTGGTTCCTTAAATTATATAAATAAACAACATATATCGGGCAACATCCTATAAATTATATAAATCCCCCCCCTAAATAACACTTAACATTAACATAACATATTGAAACATAGAGACACATATACATATAATATCATCACACCCAATCATGTTCAACCTGGCAGACAGCCTGTATATTCGATAAAGCCCCAAAAACTGCAATCATAAAATTTAAACTTCCAGCCACAGTTGGAATTTAATCATTTAAAACCACAACCCATTTACTCCATTAAAATGAAACCCAAAAAAAAATATTGTAAAAACCGAAAGGATGATAATGACTAATAACTGCAAGATAATAGTGGCCTGGCAGCCCATATGAATTTATAACATCTAATAAATTGCACATTATAAGTATATGAAAATCCTTAAGTTTCTTTGAACTGTATACAAGTGGTAAAAACCCTTATCACCTAAGTTTAAACAATTGGCATAATTTTCCAAAATGTTACTTGTTGTGTTACAAATATAGATGTATCCCTGTATCAGGAATTCGTTCTTTAATGATAATGATTTAATTCAACAGACAGGTCCAGCAAGCAAGTCAGCACCCAAGTTACAATAATCAGTAGCATCAGTATGATTTTACAATCTCAAAATTATTGGTATATGCCTACAAAAAATAAATTTTTAATGTCAGACATCTGTGTATAAATAATTTTAAAATAACAGTATGTTGTACTCTGGCAGCTGTGGAAGTGTGCCAGCATGTGCCAAACCAGGTCAGACAGGTATCCGGCCTGCATAAAACTGTATCAACGTGTGCCTAACTTGTGCCAAAAAACCCATGTGAATTTTACCCCAGAAAACAGCCTGAAAAACGAAACCCCCAGTCCTTAAATGTTAAACCAAAATAAGCATAATATATGCACCCCGTCCTGAACCAGCCGGAACAGAACCCATAAACACATGACTTAAATTTAGATGGTAAGTATACTAACTCTAAGGCCTTTGCAAAAAAAATTATGAAGAAAGCCAAAATGAGCTCTGGCACGCTCCCCCAGTGCAGCACACAATTACAAGAATAGTACATTACAGTTATGGAATAATTTCATAATAGTTCAAATAATGTTCATAATGAATGTCCTGTTGACACACACTTGATCGGACTGTCTAGCGGCGTAAGCACATGGTTTAAAAAACAGAAAACGATTTGTAACACGGATGAACGGCAGGCCAGGCCAACGAAAAATAATAAAAGTTTATATTACCTCAATTGCATGAGTATAGTTGCATCTTGCAGTTGGTCAGCAAGCTCCCTCCTCAGAACAGGTGAGTCTTGGATGGTTCATGACTGGTGAAGGCGTCAATACACCAGCTGAGACCAAATCTCCGTCTGGGAGCGAGAACCCTGAGAATTCACAAAGGATTAGAAATTCTGTTCACTAAAATATGCACCCTAGTCAAGGTAATAACCTCAGAACGGGGCTCCCGACCAACTCAAGATAAATGCATAAGTTTTTGTTTTTGTTTTTTTTTGAAAATTGCCTGAGGAGTAATTAAGTCTACAAGGTGATAATGAACTCACTAAATAAAAAAAATAATATTAAAAGGTGTATAGTAAAGAGTCACTCGCACTAGATTTAACAAGTGCCGACATAATCAAACAGGTTGGCCTCACCACGTGGCAACACAAATATCGTAATTTGTTAGAAAATGGCCACTCTAAAAGCACTTACAGTTACACACAATTAAAAGATTTATAGTGTTTCATCTAAGGGTGGTCTCACAATTTATTTTCAACTGCCATAATTAATTTAAAAAAAAAGCACTCTTCCATTCCAGTGCGTGTACATACATAACCCACATGATTCAACTCTGTCTATACGTACTGGCTTTAGTTATAATTTTATACAGCAATTTAACGAATGATTACAGTGACTATTGTACAATAATTAAAAGAAATACTGGCTATATATACTGAAACATCAAATAATTCTCTTACAATACACACATCCGTCCGATCGCATCACGTACATTCTACTCTCGCATTCGGCTGAATATATTTAAGTTAATTATTCTCTTATTATTCAAGCATTCTATAGCATACTGTAAATCACTCACCGGGAAGTCTCGAAAATTAGCCTGCCATCAGGACGAGAAGAAAATTACCCAATTATTGACTGTCCAAGGTCGGGAGCCTGTTGATTCTGTCACGGTCTGCGTCGAACTGCACGTTACATCAGCAACATAACGGACAGCTAACCGCGCCGCGAGATGGCGCGGGCTGTCTAACAGTGCCGTCCAGATATCAGCGCTCTAATCGACATTAATACCCGATATTATTATTGAAAAACGAAATTTTTTATACCTTCGATTGCCGGGTTATGCAAACACCGGCACAACACCTTTGTTTATTTATGCTGCATAAAAGTATCAAGAGTCAGTTGTTTTCCACCAGAATGTTGCTTCTTTATTATTAAAGATCTAAACTGTCTAAAATGATCATAGTAAGCACACACTTCCTGATCTGACCACTCCCCTATGTATGCGATAATTTCATCCATGCTGTTTCTTATCGCTGATAATTTAGGACCTCCTGTAACAGATGTTTCTTCATCATCGTCATCATCATCACCATCATCTCCATCTTCTTGAGCGTCGTGTAGAACAGATTCCGCGATCTCTTCCTGACTCAGGATTTGGTAGCCTGGATCACCCTCGTCCAAGTTTAGCCACTGTTCTATGTCATTCTTGTTTACTTCTTCACCAGCCTTCTTTACGGTTTTGCAGAAATCGGATGTTTCAAATTCTCTGAAATCGTACTCCGGTTCAGTCCCATTCAGTAACTGTGTCCATCCGTGTTGTTTTATTCATCTCCTTCCGTCCAGCAGCAAAATTAAAGATGGCGGACTTGATGTTGTATGCACGCAGATTTTGCAGCATTCTAGCTCCTCTCGTATCATTTTCACGGTCTTGTTCGTCCTCCAAGACAACCATCACCTCTTCAAGGAACTTCTTCTTGTACAGCTTTTTGTAGGCAACAATCATTCCTTGGTCCATTGGCTGTAAAATTGAAGTGGTGTTCAGAGGGAGGAAGACACATTTTATTTTCCGTAGTTGCTAACTAACTTCTCAGCGTTGGGATGGGCCGGTGCATTGTTAAGTAGTAAGACGGCTTTCACTGCATGCGATGGAATTTTCTTAGTCTCTTCTTGAAAACGTCACACTTCTGGCACAAAATGATTAAAAAACTAGTCTGAAAAAGTACTGGAGGTAAACCAAGCATTTTTTGAACTTTCATAAATGACTGGCAACTGGTTTATGTTCTTTATTGCATGAGGTTTCTTTGTGTTTCCAACTATGACTGGAGTAAGTCGATGCGAACCATCAGCATTCGCACACAGTAGGGCAGAAATGCGCTCCTTGTTGAGTTTATGGCCTGGTGTGCTAGTTTCATGATGGTGTGCCAGAGTATTTTCAGGCACAGCACGAAAGTAGAGACCAATCTCATCAGCATTGTAGACCTGAGACAAAGTGAGACCCTCAGATTCGATCGTTTTCTCTACATGTTGACGAAAAGGCTCAACTTGTTCAGTGTCTGCACTCAGCGCTCCACCACATGTTGATCTATTTCTAATGCCATGCCTTTTATGAAAACGCCAAAGCCACCCGTCACTCGCCTCAAAATTGGATGCCCATATGTTTTGCCAGTTTATCAGCAGCAGCCGGCAACTCCACATTACGAACAATGACACAACTAGAATGTTGTTGAATAAACCATTTGTACACAGCATCCTCTAATTGTTTGTGTTTGGCTAATTTAATGTATTTTCTTCCTCCCTCATTCTTCGAACTGTCAACACTGTACTTTAGTGAAAACTGAATAAGTTTATCTTTATTCTTTCGAATGTCTGAAACGGTTTGTTTCTTTACGCCATACAGTTCACAAACATGTACAACAGATGTACATCTTTATACTCAAGTTTTTTCTTAACGCCAGACATACTTATGCTGTAATTCACTGATAAAATAATGGACCTTGCTGTAACAACGCAAGTATAAACTCATTAACACTCTCTATTTGACACGTGCAAGGTTCGTACTATAGGAACACATGTAGTGTACACGTGTTCTCTGAATTCTGAATAAACTGATGCGACGCTGTACGAATGTGAACCGCACTTGCATACAAATTATCACAAAGTTAGCCAAATATTCAAGAGTGAAAATGCGCATCTGTTGCTATGGTTACGAACTACCGCCAAATTTAAATCACAACCATGGACATGGATTTTTTCGTCTCAAAATAATTTATTTTTTGAATCTTTTTGTCTGTCAAATTCTGTCCATTAAATCCAAAGTCCGTTAAATCGAGGTCTATGAAATCGAGAGTTTACTGTACTTAGTTTCTTCTTCATGAAGTCAGCTAAGGTGTAACCTTCTGCCACTCTAAAAATCTCATTTCCGCACTTTCTGTTTTCCTTTGATGTTCCCTTGTAAGAATCTAAATCTCTTTTGTGAAAAGAGTGCTAGGACGTCAAACTTTGTAGATTTCACCAGCACGTCCTTCCTGGTATTCGTAAAATATCTCCTTACAGTACAGTATCACATAAATATTGAAATTTTTATAGTTTTTAAAGTATGCCATTACTGTATTTATAAATGAGCTCAAATCCCAAATATGTGACTTTACCAACTTGTTTTACTTATTGTATCATCAATTGAATTATTGAAGCGAATTCCCAGTTTTCTTAACCATTTGGCGTTTGTCTGTCTATCTATCTAGGCTGTCTATTTGGGGTATCTCACATTAACTTTTGAATGCTACCACAGATTTTCATAAAACTTGACATGCATGTCCATACTGTTCCCCTACAGACCCCTATTTTTTTTTAGGTTGACCCTCCCCAAAAAATAACTGCAGGAAGCAAAAATGTGAGGGGATCTAAATATGAAAAAAAAATATATATATATATATATAATACACATGGGATAACAAATGAAAGGGAATTTTAACTAGTATCTGAGTATAGGGTTCGTATGCAATTCTTTAAGATTTCACGTCTGGTGTTAACATTGTTAGAATTATTTTTATTATCAGCCAGGCAACTGTCACTGTAGACAGATGTTCCGGCCCCACCATCAGATGCCATCTTCAGTGTTGGAAAAAAGATTATGCCCTAGTGTTACCTCTTTGGTATAATAGTCTCTACTTCAATACTGGGGTGAATTGGTGGATATCTTGCAAATATTTTTCCAACATTGAAGATGGCCTCCAATGATGGGGTGGAAACATCTGTCTACAATCACAGTCGACCATTTGTAACAGTGTTGGTACAATAAGATTCAATTCTTGGATTTCGTTGTCCATGACGTGTCCGTTACTTAACTAAATACAACTATTACATTAACGACTCGGAACACAAAGTTTTTTATGAGTAAAAACATAAAGTTTTACCTTACAACCTGAACCAGTTTTCACTTTTAAAAAGCTTCTTCAGAGGTTGCCACTGGTAGCACTGTCCGTCCTGTTGTGGCGACGGAATCGAATTTTGAAAGATCGATGTTGTGTGTGTGGGGTGAGATATGTTCGAATAATGCGTGCGATTTGAATTGTGTCTGTTCAAATCGCATGCATTATTCAAACATATCTCACCCCTCACACACAACATCGATCTTTCGAAATTCGATTCCGTCGCCCACAACAGGACGGACAGCGCTACCAGCGGCAACCTCTGAAGAAGCTTTTTAAAAGTGAAAACCGGTTCAGGTTGTAAGGTAAAACTTTATGTTTTTACTCATAAAAAACTTCGTGTTCCGAGTCGTTAATGTAATAGTTGTATTTAATAAGATTCACTAGACATGAATCAACCGTTTTCGTGCTAATGGCACAGGTTATGTAATGCACATGCATCAACAGAGAAACAAAAATCAGTTTTCTCCGAGACGCTGTGTAGATTATTGTGTGAGTACTTTTCAAAAAACATCCGTATTCATCAAAAGTGAAGCGTAAAAGTGGTTTCATTTAATTTGAATAAGAACAGCATAATAATAATACACAAATGCCTCCTACCACAATGTATAAATAAATCCACCTCCAACATCATTAACAAAAAAGGCAGACATGACTGGTTAGAGGACCATGACATTCCTTGTAGTCCATCTATGTTAAAGCCTAAGCTGTATACACTAATTAAACAAAATAAACCAACATACAAAACTTTTAAAAAAGATGCTATTTTGGGAAAACATGGACATTCCGTTTTACGACTTCTACCCTATCAGCCAGATTTTAATCCTATGGAACTGACTTGGGCAACAGTGAAGAAGCGTGTTGAAAGAAAAAAACATGCATTTTTCTGTAGACAGTGTCAAAGGAATTTTATTTTATTTCTCCTGCAGACTAGAGATCAATACGTGACGTCATGAAAATTGAAAATGACTACATGAGATCGAACCAAATAAGGGATACTGTAACAAATCATTTAGAAAGTAATGTAAGACGAGATAGCAGCAGTGAAGGCAATTTGAGTGATAGTGATAATAGGCTAACGGTGATAACAGTGAGGGAAATATTAGTAGGATGAAGAACTGACCTAAATAATTATTGTAATTGCATGTAAGTAAATGTGCTCTATGGTACTTAAATAGTTTCAGTCTAATTGTAGCATTAATATTGTCTCTCCTGTTCTTTATGGATAGTTTACATCTGCTTGTTTTTTAAACACATACACACACACACACACACAATAATTTCACGTATGAGGCTGTTATTAATGTTACTTATTCAAACAAATTAAGATGCCAGAGCAATGTGGATCATACATTACTACGTTTTTTCGTGAATCGTAACATGTACACAAAGTGTACACATTCCAAAATATACAACGATTGTTAATGTCTACCCTCAACTTTCGAAAAACATTGCAACAGACACAACATGCCAAGTCACTGCTTACAAAATAATGGCAGTATTAAACATTTTATAACTGTGTGAAATCTTTATTACATTGTCTCTTTCTGTTGTGTCTGACGCTTGTTTGCTTGTTTCATCCTACAAAATGTCCACGTTTACTGTCTGGTCGTGTCGTAATCGAAATCAAAACTTACCTACAACCAAATTTTAGTAGTCTATTTAGTAACTTAGTAAAAAAGTAGTGAATTAAATATAAAACATGCTAGACTGTAAAAACCTTAAAAACAATTAAAAGAATAACAAAACAATTTTAAAATTATAAGAATATTTGGTTAGTAAAAAGTTAGGTAAGTTAGCAAAAAGTAAGGTACATATATTTATCTGTGTGTGTGTGTGTGTGTGTGTGTGTGTGTGTGTGTGTGTGTGTGTGTGTGTGTGTGTGTGTGTGTGTGTGTGTGTGTGTGTGTGTGTGTGTGTGTGTGTGTGTGTGTGTGTGTGTGTGTTGGTAGGGCTGTAAAATTTAGTTTGGTAAAGTATTTAGTAATATAACCAGTGGTGGTTCGTACAGTTAGGGCAAAAGGGCGCAGCCCTCCCACTAAATTTGCAAATTAAACTTGTCAATAATATAACTATAATGTGTAGTATCCTTATGTGATAGATATTTTTCAGGCGACTAATAGCGATCACCTGATGTTTTCGGCATGGTTCCGCGCCGGACGCTAATACGACAGCCCTCCCTGCATAGGCGTGTCTTGCGGGGAGCGGGGAAAGAGGACGTGTACACATGTCTATGCTTTTAAATTAGCGGTAGCCATAATAGGGAGGACTCTGCCCACTGTTTGATTTCGCGGCTCTTTTCATAGAGAACCGGAGCGTTGTTCAAAACTTCTCTGTTGCTGTTTAAAGTGCATATATTTTCTCTTGTGTTTTATATAGTTTTGATTGTTGTACTTTTTGTGTAAACATAATGTTCTAATAATTTATTCTTTATTAGGCAGTGTATTCTGTGTAAGATTGTGTTTTTGTCGAACCTTGTGTACATAAACGTGTAACTTATTCTGTGTAGGCCTGAGCCTGTGTGTTCTGTGCGTATTTGTCAGAAACAAAAAAAATGGCTATGAATTCAGTAAGTAATATTAAACGTTTGATTATTTCAAATTCACTTACTTACGAAAAGAAAATAGGACTAAAAAAATTAGGGCCACCAAAACCAAATTTATATATCACACAACAAAATTATAAAACAGACAGGCCAGCATCAAGTAAAAAAAACTACACAAGAAAATTTAATAGAAACTGTTACTTACATGCTGATTGGATATGTGGATGTGAGGTGATGAATTCCTTTTTTTGTTATGTATGTTTGGTGATGAACCTAAACAGTGATTCAGCCTGGACTGAAAATGGAATTAAGGACTTGAAACATTTGGGAGAAAAAATTAAAAAACATAAAATTAGTGAAACTCATATGAACAATTGTATTGAATATTCATTGTTAGGAAAAGTCGATATTAGTTGCCAGTTAGTGCATATAGATTAAAAGTTAAACAGCATAATGAAGAAGTCGCTAAGAACAGATACATCCTAAGTAAGATAATTGACTGTGTAAAGTTTTGTGGAATATTTAAACTAGCTTTAAGGGGACATGATGAAACAAACACATCTGAGAATCCAGGTATTTTTAGGGGCTTAGTAAATTTAATGGCAGGCCTAGATAGCACCTTAAGAAAGCATATTGAAAAAACAAACAATAGGGTTTTCGTTGGTCTTTCTAAAACAATTCAAAATGAAATTTTGGATTCTATTTATGCAGTGTGCATTGGACTAATAAAAAAAGAAATAAATGAAACTGACTACATTTCAACTGAAGCAGATGAAACCACGGATTGTGCCACTCTGTCACAAATAGTGTTAGTTGTGAGGTATGAATTGAATGGAAAATTACATGAGAGATTTATCAGTTTTGGCAGTCCACAAAATCACTCTGCTGAAGGTATTAGTAATACTATTTTTGAAGAATTAGCAAAATTAGAACTTGATAAGATGCCTAGTAAAATTATTCCACAAAGTTACGATGGGGCAGCAGTAATGAGTGGAAAACATAACGGTGTGCAAAAGTTAAAGCCGTGTACAAGAATGCCCAGTATATACACTGCTATGCCCATCAACTAAACTTAATATTTGAGCGCGCTGCATCACAAAACAAGCAAGTAAAAATATTTTTCTGTAATTTAGATGGCTTTACAACATTTTTTTCAAGATCTTCCAAATGAACTGCCATACTTGATGAAGTAGTAAAGAAACGTCTCCCAAAATGTTCTAACACCAGGTGGAATTTTGATTCCCGTTGTGTGATAACAGTATTTATTCATAAAAAAAACATTTCTGCTGCTCTTGAAAAAATCATAGATGAGACGAGAGTGACAAGTCCACTGTTCAGAAACCATTAGGATTCTTGGATTTCGTTGTCCATGACGTGTCCGTTACTTAACTAAATACAACTATTACATTAACGACTCGGAACACAAAGTTTTTTATAAGTAAAAACATAAAGTTTTACCTTACAACCTGAACTTCTGAAGAAGCCTTTTAAAGGTGAAAACCGGTTCAGGTTGTAAGGTAAAACTATATGTTTTTACTTATAAAAAACTTTGTGTTCTGAGTCGTTAATGTAATAGTTGTATTTAAGCATTAGGACTGAAAAACACATTAAATAATGATGATTTTAATTTTTGGTTAACATTTTTCAACAAAATTATGCCAGCCTGTGACATTTTGTTTAATCAATTACAGCAAGTAGAAATTGACAGTATTAAAACACACCAGTATGTTGCCTCATTCAAGTCACACATTCAAAATGTCAGAGATTAAATTGATTTTGATGCCAGTCTGTCTGCAACAAATAATTTTGGAGTATCATCTCAATATCCAAAAAGGTCACGTTTTGATGAAAGCAAGAAGACTGCAGCTAAAGAAGTTTGTGACATAATAGTTAGCCTACCAACATAGACGACAGATTTTCATTTCCAGACCATTTAGCAATACCGTAGCAGTTTTGTTGCAACCAACCCTGTTTTCTAAACATCAGCTTATCTTTCCAGAAATACAGTTACAAATTGCTGCTAAACAATTTAATTTAAATGAAACTGCATTAAGACATGAACTGGTAGTTCTATACAGCAGGACCGACTTCACAAAGGCAACTGGCTCATCGGTTCTACTCAATTTTTTATATGAAAACAATCTAGTTACTGTTTTTCCCGAACTGGTAAAACTATTAAAAATTATTTGTACAATCGCTATGACTACAGCAGAAAGTGAACGATGTTTCTCAACTCTCAAACGCATAAAAACATTTACATGTAATACAATGAAAGAGGACAGACTAAGTGCTCTGGGAATGTGTTCAACAGAAAAAAAATTATTAGAAATAACTCCTAACTTCAATGAATTAGTGATTGACAATTTTCCAAGCAAAAGGAGAGGAGAATGGATTTCATGTTCAAGCAAATAAACTAATCCAAGGTAGGGAACAAATATTTTATTTAGTAATCCATGCATTTAATAATATATTGTTACGACGGTCTACTCGATCGTCGTAGGTACAGTGGAAACAAAATAAGTACAAGACAACAATTAAGTCACTAATCACACCTTTCATTTTTACAGTTAAACAGTTCATAATTAACAACACAGTGTCTACAACAAATCAAATGAAAATTGTTCACACGCAATAAAATGTCCACTAATATTAAAACTCAATTGTATTACAATTATACCGTCCGATTATAAAACGCAACACTTCACTAATAACTACTTGAACGTACACAGTAATAACTCAAACCGCTCTGTAAATATACCGCACTAATACTCTCGAACTGCAGAGTCAAAAATTCACGTTTACACTCTGGATCTCTCTGGAACGTTCGATAAACACGTAGATTGTTCTGTGACATCGTTACAATATAATTTTTAAAGTATTTAAGTTTAGGAACGTGAACTGCTTAGGGTTATAAATAATTTCAGTTTCAAACACTGTTTAAATATTGGTAGTTTGCAAGGTAGGTTTTTGATATTAACAATACTTTTAGTAGTAAAGCAAAAGGTTCAATTTTACAATTATTTCATGATAATAGCAATAATTTAGTTTCTACTGGTGACTTTTGTTACATATGGGTCCAAAAAAATTTCCCCCCCCAAGTCAAAAACGTTACCAGCCGCCACTGAATGTAAGTAAAAATGTAGCTAATGAAATCTGAAAAAAATAAATACATAAAAAACGTTAAAAATTAAAAATAAACAATTGAAAACACTATAAGAATCATGGACAATAGAAAACTAAATAAATAAAGTTATAAATATAATAAAACGAAAATAATTGTGAATCGACAAGGCAGTGTAACTGCTTTATTTCAGCTGTCATTATAAGCGATATCAGTTTTTAAATTTTAGTACTTTTACAGGGAAAACCTAAATTTAACTATTATCTTTCATCTTTAATTAAAGAAGCGTAACTATGGCACATTAGGTATAAAAAGTTAATCCGTGTCAAAATAGATTAGGCCTACTCATGTCATATGTGCGTCTTATTCACAGTTCAGAGAGTAGACCAATATTTTTAACTGCGTTAGTAGACATTGTCCTCTCTCATGGCTTTCACTGCTCCCGACTTCTCCCCACTACAACCTGCGCGCTGCTTCGTGTCTGTTTAATTTTACAGTAATAGCAACAGTAATTCTAACAATGTAGGGTTTATCTTGGAAAATTTCATAATTTTGGGATACCAGGGCATAAAAAGTTTGTAAACTTTGGTAAAAATCACAAAAATTTGGGGTATCAAGTTAACGGCAATTTATCAAATACCCTAATATAGTGTACAGTTTGGGAAATTTAGAAACTCAGGACGAGGGCCCAGAACAGTGATAAAATTATTTTTTAATTGTAAAAATTCAGCTGGATGTCAGACTAAAGGAAATTTTAACAATTATCTGAATTTAAAAATTACCTAATATTGAAATTTACATAATAATAAATATATTTCATTCAAAATAATGAGTGAGTTCTGTAACTCAAGAAGCTTACTAGATATAATTTTTTGTCCTTAGCGACGAATCATTAAGAGAGGATAACAAAATCCCTGTTTCAAATCATCATCTGATTCACTAAAATAACCTCATCATCAACAAACAGTTGTGTATATTTAGTCACACTGTCAATCACGTGTGTCGTTAAATTTTTTGTTGTGCATCAATGACAGTCCATAACAAAGAGAGTTGGTGACAACGAGCACACTTCTCTTACACCTTTAGTTGTTTCAGCTTGTTCCTTTCTGTCCTCCATTCCAGTTCAGGTATTATAACCTGAATAATATCCATCCATTTAAAATTTGGATAACTCATATAGCTGTTGACATAAGATAACATAATCTTGAGTAAAAGATTTTTGTTGACTATAAAAAGTGTGTTGTTATAATCTGCCAGAGTTATGTAAGTAGGAACATTAAAGTTCCTGTGGTTTTCTATTAATACTGTAACTGTAAATAGACAGTCTGTACAAGACATTCCCTTTCAAAATCTATTCTGCATTTCACTCAACAGTATCTTAGATACGTAGATATAGCATTTACATGTTACTCTGTAATTTTGTTGTAGATTTTATATGCCACGCAAAGCAAACTGATACCCTGAAAATTTTCAGTTTCTCACCTGTCACCTTGTTTAAGTATCGAGCAACCTATCACCATGTCTCACTTTTTAGGAATGCACCCTTTTGTCTTAAGAAATTCACCCTTAGGAAAGCAATCCCTTTAAGAAACAAGTTTAAGAAGTTGAATTGTTCATGATATCCGGGCTGTTTGGCCATGGTCCATGGTTTATAACAAAACCAAACATCTGATATTTTTTAAAACTTCCTCCCCGTAGAGGCGTCGTAAATATTCCTCAGGTTTTCACGGCCGGTGTCAGATGAATTGTTCATGATATCCGGGCTGTTTGGCCGTGGTCCATGGTTTATAACAAAACCAAACGTCTGATATTTTTTAAAACTTCGTCCCCGTAGAGGCGTCGTAAATTATTCCTCAGGCTTTCACGGCCAATGTCAGATGAATTGTTCATGATATCCGGGCTGTTTGGCCGTGGTCCATGGTTTATAACAAAACCAAACGTCTGATATTTTTTTAAACTTCCTCCCCGTAGAGGCGTCGTAAATTATTCCTCAGGCTTTCACGGCCAGTGTCAGATGAATTGTTCATGATATCCAGGCTGTTTGGCCGTGGTGCATGGTTTATAACAAAACCAAACGTCTGATATTTTTTAAAACTTCCTCCCTGTAGAGGCGTCGTAAATTATTCCTCAGGCTTTCACGGCCGGTGTCAGATGAATTGTTCATGATATCTGGGCGGTTTGGCCGTGGTCCATGGTTTATAACAAAACCAAACGTCTGATATTTTTTAAAACTTCCTCCCCGTAGAGGCATCGTAAATTATTCCTCAGGCTTTCACGGCCGGTGAAAGCCTGAGGAACAGGCCTTACACACACTATCATTGATTCTGTAAAGAGAATCAATGATAGTGTGTGTAAGTTATGTAATTTCCTACTTGTTTACCACATGTTGTTTATATGGTGAAGTAAATCTATGTATTCAATATAAATTCATTGTAACAAACTCTCATTATTATTCAACTGCTGTCCCTGTTCACCCAATATAATTCTAGTGCACATACTCTGGCAAATTTTAATTGAAACATTTTCTGGACAATGAGATGTAGGTCCATTGCCTCAATCTGCAATCTGGAGGAACAAAGGTCTTTACTTCAGGTATACCCTGACCCTAGAGAGATTGCTTCCACTTTGACAATGAGATTCCCTAGAGTTTACAAATTTATTTTGAACAAACAACATAAACTTCTGACGAGAAATATAAATGAAAATTAAATACCATGGAATGAGATTCCCATCCAATGGTTTGATTTCAGAATATTCATCTCCTAGTTTTTAGGCACCCCTAACCCTCAACTGTACAAACCTTAAAGAGCAGCATTGTCAGTTCAACAGAATTACTGTGCCAAAGATCCTTTTCTCCACCTTCATTGATTTTGTGGTCTTCATCTATATCCCTGCACAGAGGACAGTGTTATACCCTGCTGTAGTGGGTCCTCAGCAGAAGTTACTCATTGGTACAACCTACCTCAGTGTCATGGACACCCGTGCCGAGAATGACCTAAGTAAGACAGAGACAAGCCTTCTGGCTTCCCTTACCTGGGTTAAGTTAATGCCCACATGTGATACCACAGCCAAAGGTAAACAGGGGTGAACCTAAGGTGAATATATCCCCCCAAAATCCAAAAAAATTAAAAATGGATTCAACAATTTTTAACTGGTTTCGTGTTTTTTTTAAATGTAATTAAAAATTATCTTCCAAGTCTTGTCAAAAAATTACTATTTATGCCAATGACAAGTTTAAATAATCTACAATAATAGGGCTTATTCTCAATAATAAATATAACAGATGAAAAGAAATGGTGATAAAATGAAAAGAAGTCGAGTTGAAAGAGAATAGGAGAACACAATTTTCCGCTGGTTATAAGCAACTTGAAACATATGATTCATGTGACGATGTGCTTTACACTACGGATGAGCCATGTCAGCTGTTTTGTTTGATTCCACAATGAAGGAAATGTTTGCTTTTACCTGCTAGTTGGCTGTAATCCAAGGCCTATGAAAAAGACAGGCCATGGAGCATACGACGATTTTTGAAGTCACGTGATGTTAGGAGTTGAACAATTCCAGTGTTGTCCTATGTACTCACGTAATTAACATGCCAAATTTATTTGACCAAATTTACTTAAATATTTCTGTTTTTATTTAATAAAAAACACTTATTTATCAAAGTAGGATATAGTAATATTTATTTCTTCATTTTTTACCATTCTTTCTTCTTCTATTTTTCCTTCTGAAGAAGACTGACAATCGTTATATTTTTTAACAAAATTATTTAACACTATTTTACATGCTGTAAAATTTATATCTACAACCCTATTTACACATTTATATCCACAGCATTTAGATACATGCTGTTAACCCTCACTTTCTTAATTTTAACATTCTCTTTAAAGTATATATTGTTACAACGGTCTACTTGATCGCCGTAGGTACAGTGGAAACAAAATAAGTACAAGACACCAATTAAGTCACTAATCACCAGCTTTAATTTTTACAGTTAAACAGTTCGTAATTAACAACACAGTCTACTACAACAAATCAAATAAAAATTGTTCACACGCAATAAAATGTCACTAATATTAAACACAATTGTATTACAATTATACCGCCCGATTATAAAACGCAACACTTCACTAATAACCACTTGAACGTACACAGTAATCTCGCCGATAATAACTCGAACAGCACTGAAAATATATCGCTGCTATACTGACTGAGTGTCCCTGAGCAATTGTATTTATAGCCGCCGAAAAGCTAGACGATTCCACATACTACGTATTACCTTTAAACTACGACGTAATTGCTTGTGGCCGTGACACAGTAAAAGCGGCCGTGTGAATTCTCGCACCGTCTAGCAAATGCGTCAACAAGCATGTATGCCACACGCTTACATTCTGGATCTCTATGGAACATTCGATAAACACGTAGATTGTCCTGTGATGTCATAACAATATATTCCACATAAAGGTATTATTAAGCTTCCAAGACAAACTGTAAGCCTATCTTATGTATGTTTTTAATTGATTTTAATGAAATTAGTGAATTACAGCTATTATTTACCCATTAGTTTTAATTTAGTGGTACAATTTTCATTATAATATGAGAAAAACAATTCTCTAAGAAAACAATATGTGGTTAAAAAAATCCTCCCTCCCCCGAAATGAAATCCTGGGTTCGCCCCTGAAGGTAAAGATATACCAGAATATAATTTTTTTTTTTAATTGCATAGTTCAGCACATAAAGTGCAGGGTAAATAAACTGCATTTATAATAGCGAAAGAGTCTGACTGATCAAACTAAGCAAAGAAACTGACTGGATGAAAGTGACAGCATAGGACTAGGTTTAAGAAGCAGGAACAGTCTGAAAACTCCGCAGCTAGCGAAACAAATGCTAGCCCAAAATTCCTGTTGATTAATTTCACTTCAGACAGTGACAAATGTAGTCGATTTAGTGATCTTAAACATAATTTTAGTTAATAAAAATTGGTTAAATTAAATTTGATAGAATTTGTTTTATGAAGAAAGTTGTGTTAGTGGTTACAATCACAAACAGAATTATCACTGTTGCACACCACTATATAAAAATTATTCCGATTAGCGCTTTCAAGCTTCACAGCTCATTTCCGATCTGACGATGAGCTGTGAAGCTTGAAAGCACTAATCGGAATAACTTTTATATAGTGGTGTGCAACAGTGATAATTCTGTTTGGAATTTGTTTTAATTCATACGTATGTTTACAAAATAAATTGTAATTTCATGTAGTGACCTGAAGTCCCTGGTAGGATAGGAAAGTACGCACTTTATCTATACTTTGACTCAGTGATCCACAGTCATCCAGCCACCTGACTGGCTGATAACTCTGCCACCTTGGTCTACTTATTTGGTATAACTTTATTCACTTCCTTTATAGTATCATCTGACATATATTTTGCTGTCAACTACCAGCAACCTGACCAGTATCTGAGGCTCTTCCTAAGACCACCAAATTCATTGTTTTGTTTTGTTTTCTTTTTTAATGCATACACATAAAAAAGCATGTATTTTTTAATATTTCACTGTCACAGAGAATGACATAAAACTCTTAGAAAAAGAAAGAATACTTTAAAGCTTTTTTCTTTGTCACACAGAATAAAAAATATTTTATTGAGTTGTTGTTGAGTATGCAAGATATTTCTCTATGACTGATGAAACTGTTCGTGATGGTAAAATATTTGAAACAGTCAAGTCAAGTTCATACAAACGAAAAACAAGGCTAATAAACATTAGTATTCAACGTATTCATTATGTAAATAATGTAAACATGTCTTTAAAGTGGCTGAAAAACGTGTTTTAACATCCTGAAATCAATCCCATCAAAGTAAACGCTAATAACACAATAAAAATAGGCATTATTGAAACATTGTTTAGAAGACTGATTACTGACTGAATTGATTTTCTTGTATTTCATATTTCAAATGTATATCCAAATGCTATGTAATAAACCTGTTTGTATATTTAAAAAAGAGTTACAACCTGAAAATCTGAAAAAGTAATAAAAGAACAAAGAAATGAAGAGATTAACAAAATTTGTCAACTTTTTTACCCTCTTGGGGGGGGGGGGGTCCGGTCCTGTTCATCCGGTACACAATTTATGCCAAGCGGGTTCTTCAAGTACTGAGTAGAACACAAGAAAATCTAATGGGAGTGGCCTTGAAATTTTTTATTTATTATTACCAATAAGAACTTCTCATAATGTTGGTACTGGAGTTGAGACATTGGTCTCCCACAAACCCTTTAAAGTAGCACCAACTGAATGCACCGTTCAAGATCTGAACTGAAATTTCTATAAAACTGAATAATTCGTGTGAAATTCTTGGATTTCGTTAATTAACTAAATATAATTAAACCACTACCAACTCGGAACACAAAGCTTTTTATGGGTAAAAACGTAAAAGTTTTACCTTATGGCCTGAACCAGTGAGACACAAAAAGTGACAGAGAGCATTTTCTGGGACTAGAAATATCTCCTCCTCACTGACTTTATATTACATGGAACATCAATAAATGCATAAGCTTACCGTCAAACACTTAATTGGTTCCATTTCAAGATTCAAAACAAACAATGCAGCCTTTTATCAAACAGCATTGTTTTGATTCACAATCACTGGCACTCAGCTGTAACTCAAGTACAGCTTGAAAACTTTTGTTAAAAAGTTTTTGAGCACTTGCCATGCAGCTCTGATCTAAATATGGCTAAATATGTCACAAAACAACAATAACATGATTACAACTAATTGTTAAATGATTATAACTTATTTAGTTAGTTATTATACTACTTACTAGTTACGTAATAATGTTGATATTGTACATACATATTGTCGTTAAACATGGATAAAAGCCCAGAAGTCAGATCCCAACTAATATGTTACAGATTTTCAACATATTTCTACAATTCACAGTTAATTGTAGTTACATGTACTCAAGTGAAATTAGACTTGTTAGATATTTGATACGGCTATCTAGAGATTTAATAGCTGACAGGCTACCCATGTAAGAAAGAACAGTTTTTGAATTGTTTGGAGTGTGTCAACATATTTTTCATGACACATACAAATCCAAGAAAGTCGCTACCTATCTTCATTTGGTGTCTGATGTCAGGAGTAAGTGCTTGTTCAGAAGAGTACTAAAGGATTCTATCTACTTATTTAGATTTTTCTGTCAATATTAGGAAATACACTTTCCCTGTCATCCTATCTTGGATAATAAAGTCGTTAATCAGAATCCATCCTGTCTCATTTACAATTTTCCTTTTCCTCTTTCATGTTCTATTGTGTATTACAAGTTTTACCTACTGCTTTGCTGTCTGGTGTTACGGTTTGTCAAGTTCCATTTCAGACTACACATTGTCCAACAGTCATATGAGAGACTATGAGCGAGATATGGAAATACATTGTTCTTATGAAGAAACTGCTTCCCTACACTAGCTGCCTTGAGAATTTTGTAATCAGCACATCAACTTCAAAATAATCAGAAAATACTGTCATGCATTATAAATAATGTTATTTTGTGTGTTTTGTACAATTTTAAAAAATTTATAATTGCAAATTTTTATATAAAAATTTTAAAATTCTATACTTGATAAAAACAGGTGTTTTAGTTAGTTTAGAAACTTAACTCACCATTAATCGGATGTCATACACTTAAATTAAATAATTTTTATGTGGCTGCAAGTAGTGTACTCTTGAGACCATGGTGCTATTAAATTACATTAATGTATTAACTGAAGCAATAAAAAAGTGTTTTATAGTTGTCTTGATTGTTCATCATCTTTTTTCACAGCACTACACTTTATATAATAATGAAACTTTCACTTGTGAACTTACTTGTCTTTTCTCGTCGAACGCGTTTCGGCGTAGTGTTCGCCTTCGTCAGCTTAAAGACAGACTGCCAGACTTTGTAATGGTTATTCCTTGGACATTATAGTGGGGGTGGTGTGTGGAGGAAGGGGATTGGCGCGGGGATCCAAATTATTGTTTGTTTTTTGTATAATTGTGTCAAAAAGTGTATGTGATTTATATTGTAATTGGTCGTTAAGTATGTTGTTTGGTTGTGTTGTGTGGTGTTTGTATATTTCATATTGTTCTGCTGTGTTGAGTTTCCGACCTTTGGGTAAGTAGCGTAATATTTCAAGATTAGTATCTATGTTGGTGTAGCTGTGGTTTTGTGTGTGTATGTGTGTGGCAAACGCAGAATGTATGTTGTTGTTGGATAAAGCTTTTAAGTGTTCAGAGTAACGGGATGAAAAAGATCTTCCCGTCTGGCCTATGTAGAAACTATTGCAGTTATTACAATTTAATTTGTAAACACCTGTTTTGTTGTATTTGTCTATGTCCATGTTTGTATCATTGATGTGTTTTTTGATGGTTTTGTTAGTTCTGTATGCTATTTTGTACTTGTGTTTTCTGAATGTGTTGGTGAGTTTGTGTGTGTTGGAGTTACGGTATGTGAGTGTGATGTATTTATTGTGTTGTGTGTTGATAGTATTTTGTGTTTAAACAAAAACAACAATACACAAAATACCATCAACAGACAACACAATAAATACATCACACTCACATACCATAACTCCAACACACACAAACTCGCCAACACATTCAGAAAACACAAGTACAAAATAGCATACAGAACTAACAATACCATCAAAAAACACATCAATGATACAAACACGGACATAGACAAATACAACAAAACAGGTGTTTACAAATTAAATTGTAATAACTGCAATAGTTTCTACATAGGCCAGACGGGAAGATCTTTTTCATCCCGTTACTCTGAACACTTAAAAGCTTTATCCAACAACAACATACATTCCGCGTTTGCCACACACATACACACACAAAACCACAGCTACACCAACATAAATACTAATCTTGAAATATTACGCTACTTACCCAAAGGTCGAAAACTCAACACAGCAGAACATATGAATTATACAAACACCACACAACACAACCAAACAACATACTTAATGACCAATTACAATATAAATCACATATCCTTTTTGACACAATTATACAAAAAACAACAATAATTTGGATCCCCGCGCCAATCCCCTTCCTCCACACACCACCCCCACTATACCTTCCAAGCAATAACCGTTATAAAGTCTGGCAGTCTGTCTCTAAGCTGACGAAGGCGAACACTACCCCGAAACGCGTTCGACGAGAAAAGACAAGTAAGTTCACAAGTGAAAGTTTCATTATTTTATAAAATGTTTTATACATTGAGGGCAAAGGTTTTTTTCAGTATTCAGGGCAAAAGTCAGTTATGGAAGAATGTTTACATTATTGTGGATAGCTGAATGTTATAAGCAAAAGATTTGTTCACAAAGCATCAAAATTAGTTTTTAAACCTATCCCAGCTTATTACTTCTTTGAATAATATAAATACAGAGCACTTTGGAACATGCGGCATACTCTGACTGGCTGCGCAGTTGTTTCCAGCTGAACTGTGTCAGCCAGTAAGAATCAAGGAAGAAATTAAGTCATCGTAGATTTTCAAGTAGCATAGTTTACACACTAGAAATGTCAAAGAAAAATTGGCAGTATTCACTTGTAAAAACACAAATTCCTCGTTAGCTTTTGTTTTTAAAGTTATGCTACACATAAAAAAGTAAGGTGGTTTAGATAATGAATATTTTGGGTAATTGTCTTTTAGGATATTGTTGATCACCACTGTAGTGCCATTTTGAGTAGTATTTTTTTCTAGTCAGTACCATAGCCAAGATTTTTCAGTTGGAGGGTTATTGTCGAGGATTATTCTATAGGTAGGAGTTATGGACCACAATTTTCCACAGAGACATATTGATGATAAGCAAGGATAGAGACATCAGTAATAGTAGAGGATTGGCCAGTTATAGGTATATAGCAGTTATAGGTTTAATAAACTGGTACTGCCTGCTTGCAAATTTGTTTATAAAAAATCCATTTCCGACTAATCCTGTGGGGAATTGTAACCCCGCTTTGTTAAACCATTATTTCTAGTATATGGTATTTTTCCATTCATAATGTCACTTTAAATATTTTTGCTCTTGCACTTACTTTGTTTCGGCTTATTAGCATATTGTTGTATATAGTAGCATATTCTGTTCGCCTTATTTCTTACTTTATTTTCACAGTTTTGGTACCTTTTACTCCTTGATCTTCTAAATATGATTCACTTTAAACTTGTTTTCCAATTATTTGTATTCACATTTCCTTGTTTCTTTGTTTGTCTTGTTTATGTTACTTTGCTTGCTCTACATTTAACTCCACATCAGTGTTTATTATTATTTATATGTGACAAGATATCCCAAGATAAAGCCCCCTCCTAGTGATAAGTCTGAAAGGCTAAAACTGAAATGCCCATGGTGACTAGCCACTGTATCCATGTCAGTATTTGTCTCCAACTTAGCCTTCTGTACTCTAGTTATAATGTCCTCTGTAGATGCCTTTTCATTTCCCAATAAAGTAGTTAAGTTATGACCAAAACTATAGTTATACAGAACTACTCTATATTTCACCTTGGATAAGGACTCACCCTGGCACTTCAAGTACATTACCCAACCAAACACAGCCAATTTGGTTTCCCTTCAAACTGGCATATGGGACAACTGACTCCTGTATCTCCTCCTCCTTAGTTTCTCCCTGATTATAAACATACATTGAATGAAAAAAATGTGTGTGTGTGTGTGTGTGTGTGTGTGTGTGTGTGTGTGTGTTTCTGCTATGTATAAGGGTCACATAGAATAAGTAGTCGAAATAGATGATATTAAAATGAAATGAATTTATTAGTGATGCTATTAATTTTTCAGAGAATCTACTGTACCTTTAATACTGTTTACAAAAACTATGTAGTTTGGCTCTGTTGGCAACAGAAACTAAAATTTAATTTTTGTACAATGAAATAAATTGATATTTAAAACTTAATTTTTGTCTTATCTAAACTATAAAGTATTTATTGATATAACTTGTATCAGAGTCTTTCTTTTAAATAAGTTGTATAACTGTGCATAAAATAATACAAGTTCCCTTCCCTGTAATGTTGACCGCAGATCCTTCACATGACGGGGGTTGATATTATCTGGATGAATACATGGGTCAATTTACTCAGTCTGGCCTCATCATCAACTATGGCTCTACAACCCTTGGTGGGTCTTGGCCTACTCCAAGAATCGATTCCGTTCCTCCCTGTTGGATGCCCTGGCTTTCCAGTTTTGTATGTTCAGCTTTCCGAGGTCCTCCTCTATATGGTTTTTGAATCTACTTCAGGGTCTTCCCCTTTTTCTACTACCCATTGGTTTCAGGTAGAAAAAGTGTTTCACAGGCTGTCCTTCCTCCATTCTCTCTATGTGCCCAACCCACCTTAGCCTGTATATTGATTATCCTGATAATGTCCGGTTCTTTTTACAGATGGTATAGTTCATAATTATAGCACCTGCGTCACATTCCATTTTCTTGTACTCCTCTAAATATTGTTCTTACAATCCGTCTTTCACAGCAACCTAGAAGTCTCTCATTATTTTTTGTCGTTGTCCAGGTTTCTGAAGCATATGTCAGCACTGGCCTGATAAGTGTTTTGTAGATTTTGTATTTCGTGCTTCTTGAGATGAAGCTAGATGTCAGGTGATTTTTTAATCCATAATATGTTTTATTTGCGAGATATTCTTCTTATTTCAGTGTTGATGTCGTTAGTGCTGTTTATCCGGGAACCAAGATATATGAACTCTTTTACTGCCTCTATATTTTTTGTGCCTATTTCAAGGTTTTTAAGGGTTGGGTTTAATGGTAGTTTGTTGGCAGTATATTTTGTTTTCTCGAAGTTTATCTGCATTCCAATTTTACTTGAGGCTTCCTCTACCTCTGTAAAGGCACTAATGAGATCTCGTTTTGTCCGGCAATTAGATCAATATCGTCTACGTATGCTAAGAGCTGTATACTTTTGTTTAGGATCGTACCTCTTGTGTTTATTTGGGAATCTCTTATCGCTTTTTCTAGTGCTAAGCTTGAAGTGTCTTTACGGACTATCTTGCACTTTCGCGGATATCACACAATTATAATAAACTATCACAGTAACTCTATGGGATTTTATAACCTGTATTCGTTGGAACTGGCAGACCAGACATTACAGTAGACCTACGTACCAGCCAGTACAGCGTTCCCTACTCCTTATCGATTCCGAAGAGAATTTTTTTTTGAAACTGAATTTCTTGTAATTTGATCAGTTTTCGGTAACTCCTTCTCATGATACTCTGAAAGATAACAGATTTTCTTGACCAAGAAGGTTTCGGAACAGAATAATTCATGTTCAAAAAACCTGAAATATTTTACAACCGATTTTATGGGCTATAAAATCGCACATGGGCTATACTTAAAAACGCATACGTTCAGTTATTAACTTTTAAAACAACTACTGTCATCAGGTACATATTTTTGTTACGAGTATTCTGATATAAGTCCCATCTCAAAGTTTCTCATATTTCGATAGTTATTTAAATTAATGTGGAATAGAATAACCCATAAAATAATTACGTACCCTGGCATACGCACACTACTTACCTACGCGGCTATCATCACGCACCATTTCACTGCACTTAAAGTTGCTTTACAAGTCTAAAAATACTTAAAACTAAAATTTTTTATGACGTTCCTTATTAACTACCGTCAACCAGGGCTACTTTGGTCCAACACGAAAAAGAAGTTATTAATTTTTGTACCGAACAAACAATACAAGATAAATGGGAGTTTTTGGGCTTGAAAAATAGTTTGTACCCTATTTGAGGGTAATTTAATAGTTTGAGGTAAATTTAATTTTTTGTTCGTGGCAACACTGGAGTTTTTGCAACCATTTGTTTACATGTGAAGATTTTTACTCTCCAAACTTTCTCCTGTGAAGCAATCTGGAAAAGAGTTAAAAATAAGGTAAGTGTCAAAATATTACCTTTAGTAACCTGTTACCAATGTGTGATCATAGTTTTTCCTTAAATTTTTTGTTTTGGCAGTAAATTTTAAAGTTTTCATAAACATAACCTAAAAACTAGTTTTTCGGGGCTACTTTGTGCCAGGACCAAAGTAGCCCCAGCTACTTACAAATACCTTTTTTACCACCAAATCTTTTAAAAAATGTTTTTAATAACATTAATGTTACTGTTGTAAAATGTTATTTTAGTTGTTTTTGTTCCAGTTGCTGAGGACATCATGACGAGAAATTACAAAAGAAAGGCAGGTTCGAGAAACTATGCCGATTACAATGCTGAGACCTTGCAAGCTTGTTTGATGGACATAAGAAGTGGAGTAAGAACACAAAGAGATGCAAGTCAGTATTATAATATAGGCCTACCTAGAAGTACAATAATAAATAAGCTTAAACAAATGAGGTAAAAAAACATGGCCATCCCACAGTGTTTTCTCAACAACAAGAACGTTCATTTGAGGCTCATATCAACAAGTTGGCTGAATTTGGATTTCCAATTACTGATCTTGATTTGAGATACTCCATGAAATGCTTTCTTGACAAACAGGGGCGTACAGTAAATAACTTTAAAAACAATTTCCCAGGACCTGATTGGCCAGCATTGTTTAGGAAATGCCACCCAAACTTAACGGTGCGCACAGCAAGCAACATAAAACGAGTAAGAGCTGCTATTGATGAAAAAATAGTCAATGATTATTTTGACAACTTAGAAACTGTCCTCAGTGATGTGCCAGATGAAAATATCTGGAATTATGATGAGACAAATCTACGAGATGACCCAGGGTCAAGTAAGGTTATTTGTAAAAGAGGACTAAAGTATGTAGAACGCATTATGGAGTCTACAAAATCTTGTACCTCACTAATGTTTTGTGGAAATGGAACTGGAGACATGTTACCACCATATGTGGTGTACAAGTCTGAACACTTGTGGTCTACATGGACAGAGGGTGGACCTGCGGGATGTAGGTATAATAGAACAAAAAGTGGTTGGTTTGATATGGGGACGTTCGAAGATTGGTTTATCTCAACCCTGCTTCCTCGATTGAAAAAGCTGCCCGGAGTCAAGGTTGTGATCCTCCCATATCAACCTAGAAGTTTTAAAAGCGTGTGAGGAAAACAATATAAGGTTTGTGTGCCTACCCCCAAACTCTACTCACCTCACCCAGCCGTTGGATGTTGCCTACTATGGTCTGATGAAAAGAGAGTGGCATAAAATATTGACTTTGTGGAAAGAAAAAAACAAGTCAATGACAAACTTGCCCAAGGATCAGTTTTCTTAAACTCCTAAAACAGCTGGTTGATTATTTGTATGCAGGCAAGAAGAAAAACATGATTTCTGGGTTCAAAAAAACAGGTATCATACCCCTTGACAGAACCAAAGTTCTGGAGCGCTTGCCTCAAAAGGACGTAAGCAGCCCTCTAAAAAAACTGATAGGAGACAGTTTCTTGCAAAACCTTGCAGAAAAAATGCAGGATATGACCAAAAAAGGGTCTAGTAAGAAACGAAAGAAATTTGATGTGCCAGCTGGCAAAAGTGTCTCTACAAAATTGTTTGATGAATCGAGCGCAGATGACATGGACTTGGAAGGAGTACCAACGTCTATGCCTAAGCCGAAAAGAGGGCGCCCACGTAGATATCGAACACCAGAAACTGAATCTGAACACGCCAGTTCTTACAGTCTCCATGACTGCAGTCGTTCTGATGACGGCTCCAACTTTTATGAAAGTGAATCTGAAGATTTTGGAGAAGACGTTGGTACCAGTGGGCCTAGCAAAGAAGACCTACCGGAACCAGAATCTCTAAAAAGTAATTTAGAAGAAGGTGACTTTGTCATAGTCAAATATGCAGGAAAGCACTATCCTGGTTTGATAACAACACTGCCCAGTGGAGAAGAGTCAGGCCCTACAATAGACTGCATGACCAAGACCAAAAAGTCCTGGAAATGGCCCGATAAAAAGGATCTTGTTTACGAATGGGCTGACATCAAGAAAAAAATCAACCCTCCCAAGCTAATGAAACGAGGACACTTCAATGTTGCTGAGATGGCTGATTATGAGTTAGAATGAAAAGTTTACCATTGACAAAAGTGATAAGAACAAAAGGACAAGTTTTGAGACATTGTTTCTCATGTATTTCATATCTAGAATTGGTTTATTGTGTTTCAATATGATAATAAAAACATTTTTTTGCTAATTTTCAGTGTCAATTTATTAGCAGATCCTTATGCAAGGGGTTACAATAGTCCAATATATGAAATCTATTCAATTTGTATGAAATCAACTGAATGGACCAAAGAAGCCCCAAGCAGAGGCTACTTTGGTCAAAAACTTTAAAAATAGTAAAAAATTAAAAAAAAAGGAAAACTTTTTTTAAAACAATACAGTTTACTTTTTTACACCATGTTATTTGGTTAAAACTCAATTTGGACGTTGAAAATCCATAGATTATATTTTTTAATAACTGCAAAACGTTTCCGTATTTTAAATTAATATTAAAATTTACACTTATCACCTCGCTTAACAATATCTAGAAATTGTTTTCCTAAAACCAAATGAGTGAAGGACAAACACTAAGAGGAAGTTACAATTTGCACTCCATCTGGGAGGCATTCAAATTAAATTAATTCCAATTTGCAGCAAGTAGCAAATGAAATTTGGAAAGAAAATTATTGTTTCTATCTACTAAAAGCCATAGTGAACAAGCAGTAATAAAATAAAAAATATAACCAAAGAAATGGTGATATCTATTAGAACTTATCATTGTTCTAATTATTTATCAAAATGATGATTACGATTTTTAATGTTTTTGTTTATGGTTGTTTTAAATTTATTGCCACGTTCATAACGCAAAAATGTTGTTTTCATTAGTGGTACAAAAGTAACATAATTGTTGAATGTGTCTCTCGGACACAGATACAGACTGCGTTGAAACGTGTTTGTGTCTGGCTGTACGTTTGTTGGACTTACCACACCCAATTTGATCAACCCTTAGATTTTAGTAGAACAATAAATATGTTGGTAGCAATGAGCAAACCATCTGCGCATACAGACAAAAGAATTGATTCTATTGGTTGATTTCAGTCACGTGGTATTGTGTGGTGGGGAAGAGAGTCAAACAACGGCTTCACCCGGCATAGTAATTCTAACAGTGAAGTTGAACGTTAAGTGTTAGTCTGTGTGTAGTTAAAATTTTTAGAACGATTTCAGGATATACTAACATAAAAGGTATACTTCTAATAAAATAATACTTAAAACTAAAATTATTGTTTGTAGGACACACAATCTGTTAAATGTGTTTCAGTTTTAAATTTAACGTGAAAACGACTTTTTTTAAATAGTTGGACAATTTAAATAATACCAAAATAAACTACAGGAGTTTATTAAATAGAAATTGAACGCATACAAAAACAAACTTATTAAAAAGGCCTCTCTATTTCTAAAATGTATTTAATTTTAATTAAAGTTTACTTTTGTGTTAATGTCGATAACTACAGACTTTAGGAAAACTGGAAGTTACATATATCTGTTTAACGTATTTTAGTAGTGTTCACTAAACACTAATAATTTGAGACTAGCGTTTTGCTTATTGGTAAAAAGAGTTTATAATATTTTGTGTTTATATTCAAACAGATTTTAACGTATTTTACATTACAAATACTTAATGTATTACTGTGTATTTAGTCAAGTTAGTAATAAGTAATAGGAGATTTTCAATATTTTTGTCCATGGTGTACATTAACGAAAGTCTGAAGCTATAAAGTAAGTGCAAAACGTTTACGAGCAAAGGATGTTTATGGATTCGAATTTGTAATATAATAAAGTAACTATTTAATACAAATCTACTAAAAATTTTATGTCAAGTTAGCGATTGCGGAATAGCATAGTGTATATTTTATAGTGATTGCATTTTTTAAAAGTATGGTTAGTGCAAAATTTTGGAAGGAGAGAGCATTTTTCGAGTAACTGTTTTGTAGGACCACCTGACGTTTAGTTTTCAAATTGTTGAGCGTGTAAGTGTGTGCGCGCGCGCATTTCGCAATTTGAGAATGTAGAGTAGCTAAGTAAATACAAGTCAAAAGTACAAGAAATTTTGTAAAATTTATATGAATTGTAATGTACGTGAAGAACCGACTTTCCCATCGCATCTGATGTTTGTGCAGTTCGTGAATTGTACAAATGTGTACAGACCTGTTACAGGTACCTGTAGAATCAGAACCGCACACTTCTCCATTGTATTGTACCTCGTACACCGTTCGAAAGGGTTTATATTAACACGACTCGACTAGTACGTTCCACGACTGACCACGTGAGTACAGTATTTCCAACATCGACGCTATAGTGCTGTGTGACGATGTTTAAAATATTTTGATATTGATATTTCCGGATGTTTTTATAAAAGACCAGACAACTGGACTAGTTCTTTATTAGGTACAGTACACTCGACAAAATATAAAGGCGAGTTTATTATGTTGCTTATTAATGTTGCATCAGTACCAGTAATCCAGATTAGTGAAAAGAAAACTACTATTGCGATTTCATCTGTGAACTGAAAGGTACAAGAATTCGTAAGAAATACTAATATGACTTAACAAATTGCATCACACTTGCGTGCCTTTGTATGTGTGTATTATTCGTTGCTGACGTTTTCATTTTCCTAAATAACATGAAAACCACGACAAAATTTAAATCCATGCTAAACATATGGAAATAAGAGTATAGTTCATACCATAGTGTACAATTTTTTTTTGTGTGTGCAGGCGGTTTGCTATTCTTGTTAATTTGTTTTACCTAACGATATGCACTTGTGTGTAATAATTTTTTCGGTCGGTAATTATTTATAAAGATATAATGCTGTATGTGCATTTAGGAATTCTGTGCATGAAAACAACGTTCTGTGTAAATAAAGCGCATAATACAGTATACTGTAATGTCAGTGTACAGGAACTATTTGGCCAATTCAAAGTTTAGCCACTAGAGACCGCTAGTGTTCCGCATACAGGCAGGAAATGCTTTTTTATTCTTCAAATTTTGGATGTTTTTGTGTTCTCTTTTTGTACAGTAATCACGTATAGTTGAATGCGCTCTACTTCTATCAGCCCCAAGCGCATAAAAATTTCTTGTTTAAACAAAATTAACTGGAAAACAATGAAACGCACTTACATATTTCATTACATAGTGAAGTCATTACATATTTAATAGTACGTAATTTCAATAAAAATTGGCTATTCGTACATAATACGACATTACATAGTAGTGATTTTAAACTAAAACGTTCTTATAATTAAATTGCTTACAGCATTAACCGAAGACTCGTTGGGTACTCGGTGAAACAATAATTACTTCAAAAGATTTAAATAAACAATAACATATTTTAAATCTTTTTAAATTAATCATTCTATAAAGCAGCATTTTCTTTATAGTGTTACTAGCTTTAAGTAGCCAGTACGATTGTATTACAGAGAATTCTCTATCAGTTTCATTTATGTATATTTTCATGGCGTCTGTCATAATATAGTGTAGTTTTTGTTTTTCCATGGACTGTGAGATTACATTGCGTGGAAGGGGGAAGGAGAGGAAGAGCGACTCCACACGTTGTAGACAGCTTGTGCTCCTTCCTACTCGTCTGCGTTGTTTCTTGTATCACTCCCCCCTTTTTAATCCCTTGCCGAACTCAAGTTTTTTTTTTCTCTCCGTCGTGTCATCTTGTCCGAGAGCTCATAGCATTTCGAGCAGCGACTGTATTTCAAAATTTAATTAAGAAAGTTGTGTTGGTGGTTATAATCACAAACAGAATTATCACTGTTGCACACCACTATAGAAAAATTATTCCGATTAGCGCTTTCAAGCTTCACAGCTCATCGTCAGTTCGGAAATAACGATTATTTTATTTCCGATTGACGATGAGCTGTGAAGCTTGAAAGGGCTAATCGGAAAAAAATTTTCTATAGTGGTGTGCAACAGTGATAATTTTGTTAGTGACTATATTTTAATTATAGTCCGATTAGATGACATATAGAAACGCGTTGTGATTTTTGGCTAATCAAAACATTTCGTTTGTACAAATCTACTATATGATCGGCCGTATTAATGTAAATAATCATTATCAGAACACTTTCCTTTGTGTTGTTGTACTCTCAACTGTCGATAAATGAAAATGTAACGCTAATAATACTCTGTAACATTTTCAGTTCCCCTCTTCATATCTGTAAACTCTGTCTTCACTGTCGGATCAATGGCTAAAACGTTCAGCGTGTATCCACTTTACCACCTTATGATCATCTGTATAGCCTTTATTTTTCTTCATTTCTCTTCTGTTTTATTTATTTACTGTCTCACCTCGATGTTCCCAGTATATTGTGTTCTGCGTATTTCGTTATGTGCTGTTTATTCACCATCCAACTGTTACAGCCTACGATTCCAGTCGTAGGAGTATAGATATTGATTAAGTAATTTTCCTTTTGAGACATAACGGGAATTAACTTCCCATTGTGGTCTCAATTTTTTTAAATGCACTCAGCCCTCCATTAATTCTCCTCTTTTATCATTCTTGGCATCAGACTGGAATTCTGCGGTATTTACTTACATAAATACTTAATTTCATCTACTCACTCTGCTTCCAAAGACTGCTGTGAGAATTAGAACGTTATGTTTATGCGTGGATGGGGCGTTTTGTGGAATATAACTACATCTTTTATACGGTTTGTTACCATTCTGTACTCGATCGACACGTATGCGTTGTTAACATGCTGGTGTTTTTATTATCAGGCATACGTTACTGTTGATTTTATGGCAGTACATAATATCAACAGAATTCAATCCGAGGTTTAATAAATTTTATCACCTTCCATGTTACACACACACACACACACACCATTGCCCGTTGCAGTACTTACTAATTTTGCAGAAAACGACTGCAATGGTGAAAATTGTTCTGTGCGAAAAACTGTATACGCGCGCCCACGATCTGAAACCTAGTCATGTTGACTTGAGGACACACATGGCGGGCGTTTATAAATAATGATCTTTTCTGTAACGCAGTATAGGTTTGGACAGGTTTGGATACTTTGCGTGTAATCGTTTTAAATTCTCGCGACATTGTTTAAATAGAATTCCTTCTAGTTTTGCCAGTGATTATAATATTGCAGATTCCGTAGTTGATCAATTTCGCAGAGTTAATTTTAAATACACAATTATTATTATTATGTCGATGAAGATGACAGGTACAACTAATTCACCACTTTTCCTATGCAACGTGGTGCCTAGGAATTCTCCTGTGCGGGAGTGTATTAACATTTGAACTCCATTCGTCATCGCCCTAAAATGCGCTGTGTTTATTCTCTTCTAAAAGGCTGGATTCGACGCATATTCGGTAATATATAATTTCAGGCTTCTTGTACAAAATCATGCGCGTTCATCGGGATTTATGTCGCGTTAGAAATCGTTTAAATTGACGTTTGATTTTAAAACGCCCGTTATCTTTGTTAAGATTTGGCGTATCTGTAGGAGTGCGAAGGCACCCCAGCTCCCAGTCCGGGATGCCTGGGACATCGCGTTTGTCTCGTGCAAGTAAATTTCCCCTGACTTGCTCACACACACAGAGTATCGATCGCCAGCGGTTAATTTCGTTGTGTTCCAGACTTACTTATCCTCAGCGTTAACGAATTGAATTGAAGTAATACACTTATATTTATATCAGTTATTAATATTGTTTAAAAGTATTGTCGAGACATATTATCTCAGTTTAGACAGAATTTAAAGCTGTGTTATCATAGTTAATCGAATATGCCGTATGGAGGTTGTAATGCATAACACTCGAAATATGACTCAAATAAGTTCATACGACTTGACAGTACTTTTGAATAATATTAATAAATTAATACATAAAGAAAATGAACCATGACAAATTATACAATCCTTTGGATTTTATTTCTGGACGTACAGTAAAATACAGCATATATTGTTTCTCGTTTAGTAATACCTAAATGAACGTAACAGTTATTTTGTTTTACACGTGGTTAAAATTAATTTCGTAGAACAAGTACTAAGTGGGAACCAAGCGAAATTAGTTTCGTAAATGTCTCTTCGCGCATTCTGTGTGCTACGAGTTAAAATCACAATTGATCTCCGTTAGTTTTCTCAATTATGTGACTACTACTACTAATTCCTGTTGCTCTCTGCAGAGCGCAGGACCTCGACGAATCTACGCCAACGGACTTTATTTTGGGCGAGGAGTCTGAGCTCTCCAAAGAACTTCCCCTCCGTTTCTGCTTCCATCTTAACAGTTCTCCTCCACGAAATTTTTGGTCTTCCTCGTGTTCTTCTTCCTTGAGGGTTCCAAAAGAGGGCTTGTCACTCAATTGCATTTTGGTTCTTCCGCAAGGCATGCCCAATCCACCTCCATTTTCTCCTTTTGATCTGGGTAGTGATTGGTTCCTCGTTTGTTCTCCTCCAGACATCTTCATTTGAAAGAATGTTTGGCCAGAAAATTTGAAGTATTTTTCTGCAGACACTTAATTATGGGACACAGTTTATTAATAACTTGTTCGAAATAAGACTGTATTAATATTAATAGGTAGCATAAATATTATGTTTGAATTTCTTTAAGAGAGAACTGTCAGCAGCTGTAGTGTAAGTTCACATTGATCGTAGGATCTTCGAAGCATCTGTCAGAGTAGTAATAATTATAATGTGGAAACAATGTACTTTATAAGCCTCATTCTATGAAATACTAACGTATGGAATTGTTTAATGTAAAACGTAGATGGTTATCGTGTACTTCCTTTAAAAGTATAAAATTATATTTAACTAAAATAACAATAATTGTTCTTATTACGACCACGACCACATACTGGTTCGTATGCAGGCAGTGTAATCTATCATGCGCAGTAACCGTCGCAGTATAAAGTGATTTATTTTTTTACTTCATTAGACTTTTGCAGATTGTTTACCCAGTGTATTCTGTACAGTTCCTGACAGAATGTACAGATACTTGTGCCAAGAGTAGAGCCGTGCCAACATTCTACTTTCAGTCGTGTAGTTCTTGCTGTAGGTCAGGGATTCTGAAACTGAAGGGGAGACCATCAAAAGAAATGTGTCACTACTTATTGCCACACTGCTAAATACTTCGTTCTTGACGAGCCCTTTCGGTGTCTCCACTCAAGTCGTTTGAGACCTGAAGATGGTGGAGACAGCGAAAGGCCTCGTCAAGAACGAAGTGTTTAGCAGTGTGGCAATAAGTAGTGACAAAGGTGGTGTTAAGATGGCTGCTACTAAAACTAACAAAACTGGAAAAGAAATGTGCTTAATCGCTTAATAATGTGCATTTTGTAAATAATTTCTCCACTTCGACAATAAATTATGTTGGATAAATAAAGTGCAGTACAAACAGTTTGGAACTTGCCTTTTATGGCTTTAGATGACGGCAACGTTAAAAGACTCGGTGAAACATTTTCCAGTCGAATAACAATATCTGCGAAGTATTTTGCACACACGAGAATGTCATGATTTACATTCTTTTTAGTTTGAAAGAAAATATGATGATCGTTAATTGACTGGCTCTACCCATTTTGCATTAATAAAACGTATTGTTACAAAATTTTATTAATTGAGATGAAATTGTTACTAAAACTAAGTGCAAGTTCCAAAGTATAATATAAATTATTATTTAGTTTTTTTTTCCGGCCATCTAAGGACTACATGCCAATTTCAATTCTTTATTCTTTGTTCTTTTCTTTTTCTCCAATATTCTTTCATCTTTCCACTGTGTCTCTTCTTCCTGTCTTCAGTCCACTTTGGACCTGCGTTTTTCTCTCTCCTACCCTGGACTCCTTCCATTGTTAACACTTTTGCCCGAAAAACTTCGTTCAATTAGTTCTTCTGCGTGTATATATATTTTTTTTTTTCTAAATACTTTTGGACTTCCTTAATCCAAGTTAATGATGATTTCTTCTCCCACAGATATTTGAAGATCTGCTTTTTTAACCCATTGTCCAAGAAATAATAGTCTTCTTTTTCTCATTGTTTCTGTGATGTTTGTTATTATAACAAAAATCAAAATTTAAAAATTGTTATTTGCTAATAGTGTAGTAAATATTCATAAAAGTAGGCAACAATCATCGGCCACTGAGAAGAATGGGACGTTGTATGAGGTACATTAATGTGTGGGGGGGGGGGGGCTTACCTTACGTTCAGCCCACAGCCGCCAGCAGCGATCTGTTGTCATTCATGTGATCTCTCTCCGTGGCACATCCTGTTTTCTTCCAGCATTATTCTTGTCGCATACTAAATCCGCTACCCTACGTGTTGTATGTGTTGTATTTTAGAAACGTCTTAGCACGATAGTTTGAATTGCATTGCATTTTAAGGCAACTGTAAGGTACACTGGTGTTTCAACTCCTGTCACGAGTTTGAGCGGTTGATTAGTTTTCTGATATACGTCCTGGATCGAATTTCGCACAAGTCGTTCTGTTTGTGCTCGTAAAAGTGAACCTCATAAGACGCAATTTAACATAAAATAACAATATACCTTGGTGAACTCTTATAGTTGGATTAACAATATAATTACAAATTCAGTACCCTTTCCCCTTCATGGATACGTAACAGAATTTTGCGTATTCACGATTAAGAGATACATCTTTAATTCAAGGCCGCTGTGCTTTAATTAACTGTAAGCTACAAACGGCATGTAACTGTATTGTCGTAGCAGAAAAATGACAAGACGCAAAATGTAAGCGTAAAACTGAAAAAGCGAATATGTCAAGATTAGAAGATTCTATTACAAATGCAATAAAACAAATTAAAAAGGAAGTCGAACATTTAGTGAAAGAAATAGTTGCTAAAGAAAGACCGTTAAGAGTAACAAAACAGTGCCATTATCTGTACTGGGGCCAGTTTACGCAAAGGCCCCAACGTTTGATGGAAGCACTCATTGGGCAACTTATGTTCGCCAATTTGAAGCTGCCGCTCGCTTAAATAAATGGACAGAAGAAGAGAAAGGGCTTTCACAAATTCTTGTTGTAAAACTAAGTCCTGCTGCAGAACTAATACACATAGTGCCACACAGCACGTACAGCTTGTCGGTGGCTCTAAACGGCGAAGTACAGAGACATTACTAGGCGAGTTTCCCATTGTTTTCCTGAAGGAGTGGGTCTAAAAGCCAGATATTATTTTTACGGGAAAGTGTCATGTAGCGAGGCAACGCCCTGCCATCTGTTTATTTCCATATTATACGCCACGTGACGTACAGCATTCCATATACTACACCCAAGTCCAGTGCTTAGCGTGGGAGATGACCTAGGATCTCAAGTCGAAAAGTTGATAAAGGCGTTGACTTCCCCCTACCAAGGACGTCGGCCTCTTAAAGAAATACTACAATATTTTATAAACATATTTATGAATTAAATGAATCTTACCTAATTTATTCTCTCTCTCCTCTGGTACTACGGTTTCTGTAGAACCCTGCCTTGCTCAGTGTTTCCCCTCCATTTTTCTATGTCCAGAGCCTGACTCCTCCAACCTGCCACTTGCATCTCCCTCAAATCTCCTTCCACATCTTCACACCATCTCCTCCTCGGACGACTCCTTGTCCTCACTCCCTCCGGCTTCCTTTCCAATGCCATTTTTGGGCCTCGATCACTTCTCATTCTCACCACGTACCTCAACCATCTCAACCTTTGCGCCTTCACTATCGTAACTATGTCCGCTTCTCCATAAAAGTCTCCTATCTTTTCTTATCTTCCACATCTCTCCGTCCCACACTGGTCCATAAATTCTCAGATTTTTCTTCTCGAAAACACCAAGGTTTTTTTTTCATATCTTCCAACTTCAGCACCCATATCTCGCATTATGTTACTACAGGTCTGATTACCGTGGTGTATATTTTATTTTTGATATTATTTGATACATTCCGGCGGCTCAGTAGACCAGTGGGTATGGCACCTGGCTACTAATCTAGAGGTCCCGGGTTCGATTCCCGGGCCCGCACAATAAAATCAAGGTGCGTTTTTCAGCCCCCACGTCGACTCAGCCTGTTGAAAACATCTGTACCTGGGATAACATCCTGGGGATAATAATGGGCGGCTGAAGCGTAGTGTTGGCCACACTGCCTTCCTTGTATGCCGTACGGCCCGCATGTGGCAGCCTACCCTGCCCGACTCCTAACCTGCTTCGGTGGTACACATGGGAGCCATTATTATTATTGATACATTCCTGGATTGGAATATATTTTTTAATGCGTAGTAGCTTCTTCTGTTCCTGCTGCTATTCTTGTTTTGATGTTTTCACTTGTTTCATTATTCTCAGCAATTGTGGTTCAGAGATATTTAAATTCTTGGAACTCCTCAAAACTGTGGTTGCCTATTCTTATTGTTCCTTTCTCTCTTCTCTCATCCCTTGTCATCAAAATATAGGCATACTTCGTTTTCTCTTCATTTATTTTGAATCCGGCATTTTGGCCCTCTCTTCCCAATTCCTGATATGCCGCCACTAGCGCTTGTCTCGTTCTTGCTGTAATTACCACGTCGTCTGTATATGCTACGTATTGGCAGGATTATCTAATTTAATGTGACTAATTTTAATTATGTTGTCCCTTGAGCGTGACTTTCGTACGCTGCACTTAACGACCTAGACGTGATGAATCTGTTAATAGTAGTATAATTTGATAACCCCACGGACAAAACTTTTGTGTTTCTCGCTATCCACTACTCAAGTCCAATTCGTTTATTCAGAGCTGGATGTCCCTTACAGCAGGGGCGTATTTAACGGGACCCCCCCCCCCAGAGGGTCGAAAAAAGTTGTCGAATTTTGTTAATTTTTATAATTTTTTTATTATTTTTTCAGCTGTGTACGCTAATATAGTAGTCATTCTTTTTTAAATATACAAACAGGTTTATTACACAGGATTGGTGTATACGTCTGAAATATGAAATGTATAGGAAATCAATTCAGTCAGTAAGTACAGTATGTTCTAAACAATGTTTCAATAACGCGTATTTTTATTGTGTTATTACAGTTTACTTTAATAGGATTGATTTCAGTATATTATCACTCGTTTTTCAACCACTTTAAAGATAATAATGTTGATTTTATTACTAACAAGTGAAAACATAGTCTTCACTTGTTTTTTAGTCTGTGTGAAGCCGACTCGAATCGACCCCCCCCCCCCCCCCCGACAAATTGTAGACACCACTGTAGATATTCTGAAGTGTTTCTAAAATACAACACGTTTCTAAAATGTTTCGTGTTATGCCGTAGCACGGTATATAATTAACGTTTGGTTGAATCCTTCGTATAAGACGGCTTGTTTAGTGAACTGGATTTGCGTTCCATTCTTTGTTATGAAGCGAACAGTATTTTCAGACAATAATAGTTTGAAATTATTTCGTAATTAGGTTCGCGACGTCTTAAATCGTACAGGAATTTTGTCTCCAGAATTTTGCACGATCTTACGAGAAAAACCTTCACATTTCATCCTCATTTCACGGAGTCTTTTTTTGTTTTCCGCATGCGTACAATAGCTCACATAATCTTGTATAGGCTATAACATTAAACTCGGACGGCAGGCATGTTCATTTTTATGACGTTGCCATGACAACAGCGCTGTAATGTGGCGACGTTACGTTCATATCAAATATTTGTATGACATAATCAGACAAATACGCGCTGCGAGCAGCATTAAAAATATAATAAAGCAGCTGTCACTTGATACGGACAATTTAACCAGCGAGACGAAATTAAACAGACTATTGTATTCAGTTTTCCGGGCATGAGGGCGCGCGTCCTTGCAAGTTACACAACTGCTCGGCGGTCCAACGTGATGACACATGTAGATAGGTTGTAATTAAAAACCTAATGGTAGCTGGCTTGTGACTGTGTATATTGTTACCTTAGTAACAAAATATTTTATTTTACCTTGATCGCGTTTACATGCATATCACGTTTCTTGAGTGCGTAATAGCCAGGTGTTTTTATAAATCAGTAAATTCATCCGCACATATTGGTGCGCAGTTATTAAGAGTAAACGATTGTCTATGTGAGAGCTTGTTTACATGTATTTCACAAAGTCGAACTCAGAATGTTAAGAGCGATGATGCTGGAACCCGGTTTTTGCGCATTTATTTAAGTTCTGTCACAACCGTTGCTAAACGTTGGTATCAAAAGAGTTAATACTGCTCCAGGATAGTCTAGTAATCGTCAAGTATTGTACGAAGAACAGATAAAAGTGTCGAGTGAGCCAGACATCATAACAGTTATCTTCTATGGCGTCACAATTCGGAGTCGAACCGTAGCCTTCATAATCATCCGCCTCCATTTTTCCCTGCCTTGGCCATTGATATCCATCGTTTTATTTTAAGTAAAAGTATCAGCATCCCTTGCCACTGCATCAATCCAGCGATGCTTGGGTCTTCCGACAGGCCTTCTACCCTCGATTTGACTAAATAGTACCTTACTAGGTATTCAGTTGCCTTCCGTCCTAATAATGTGTCCTGCCATGGCCGCCTCAAGTAGAAGGCCGGAATATTAAACGTGGCAACGTTGCGTCTGAGGCCTATAAGCATAGTGTAATAAAATAGCTAAAGTGAACACGTTACATTTTGATTTAATTTCATAGCATTCCTAAAATCATGAGTGGGCCTATTCATAGCTAAATCTAAATTATAGGTCCGTGCGCACTTAGTACTATACGTTTAAGAGTTAATTATTATATTTCTTAAATAATATAACAGTATTTTACATAATAAACTTTAAATTTGCAAAAAATGAAGAATTATAAAACTGCTGTTAACCGCCAATTAAAAATGACGCGATTTGATTATTGAAATACATAAATTAAGAGATCGTCTAGTCGGCCTCAAATATCACTTGGTTCCAGTGTTGCCACGTTTAATATTCCGACTTTCTACTAGAGCCGGCCATGGTCCCGCCCATTGCAATCTATGCAGTCGGATGGTGGTGGCCAGATCATATCGTAACAGTTATCGGTTATCAATTAATCGCTATACAATATCATTAAGTTTTTCATGGTACAGTGGTGAGTTATCGTTTGTGATTATTGGTTCACAGCGCTAAGCACTCGTTTACTTAAAGACCGAACTTCGAAACCTGTTTGCAATTCATTTTTAGGTAGTACTTCCTTCTCCCCCTCCCCCGTCTCCGTATATGTCAGTAGCTAGGACTCATCCTCGTACTACCAGCGTCTGTCTCGTGAACTCTGGCAACAACCCAGCATCATCCCATATTTTCTTTGGGCCGGTCTCCATGTTTCCTATGAGGAAGCTTCCTCAACAGTTGCACGCGGACATTGAGACCTCGTCTGCATGCAGCGGCATTGAAGACGACAGCCACGGTTGCAGTGGAATCGTTTGGCAATAAGTACGGCATTGGGCCACAGTGTTCCGCTCGAGAAATCTCAAATCAAGTGTGAATGCACTCTTTTTAACGCGTATAAACGTTAGGGAAAACAGATTAAAACAAAAAAATAGTTGCCCTAGTTTTTAAATGTTCAGGCTTTAGGAATCGAGCGATCCAGGTTCACTAATGACATGAGAAAGCGGAAATTGTTCACTAATTGTTTAAAAGCCGAAACGTGTTATCAGTAGCGAACATTCTAGTGGTAGATATAAGAAAATAATAATTTGTGATAAATAACCGTTGACGACAAATGTCTGTAGAATAATTTAAAAGGCGTTGGGGATGTTATATAATTAGTTTAATTAAATTACGGGAATAAAGTGACGCCTATACTGGAGTCGTTAAGGTGATAATACGATGTAAATACCGTTCATGATACATCGTGTTTGTGGGACGACTCCAAACAACATCAGGGCGGGATCACAACCGAATTTATATTTACCGTTCAGAATTGAAGAGGATTCCACTAACAGAAGTCGCGTATTGCAGTGTAGCCAAAGATGTTGCTCGGCGATCGGATCTACTGCGAACGGTGTCAATATTAGAACATAGTGAACACCGTTTAAGTTTATTGGTCCAATTAGGACAGCATGAGATCGACATGCATCTCGACATGTCCGATCGCTTTCTGTGCTCTTATCTCTTGCAACCATCATTACTGTATTAATGCAGCCGACATTTTTTGTTCTCTGTGTTCTTCAAACATCGGCTGTGTGCAGGGCCGGATTAAGGTATCTTGGCGTCCTAGGCTAATTATATTTTAGCGCTCCCCCTCACCAACCATAGGCTACTCTTACGTTTATTTCCAAGGGACGGAATGAAGCTTTAAACACCCTACAATATATTTCTTAGTTAGGAATATTTCAAATATCTTACTATTTATGGAAATAGTCTCAAGAATTGAAAACTGAGTCTATTTTGTTTTAGAGTTACACCTTCAACCATTTGTAGTTTGCATGGCTTTTATAACGTAAAAATTAACTAAGTAGTTACAGAATTATAACAGTTTTATTAAGGGTACATTTAACATTATTTACATAAAGAAGACAATCAGTTAAATATTTTGTGGATTTGTTAAGACCAATGTAAAGTTCAAGCAGCTAGTTTTTCTTTCTCGCTTTAGATTGAACAAACGGTTTAATCACCTCACTGAAATCAAGTCCTTACAGAAAGTCACTTTCAATGAACAAGAATGCTACACTGGTCAGTTTACCCTGGCGCAAATTTGAGCGTAAATAGTTCTTCACCCTCTTCAAAGCTGAAAAAGATCTTTCGGCTCTGCAGTTAGTGACGGGCAAGTAAGAAAATGCGCAAAGCTATCTCAACATTAGAAAACAGTGATTCTAAGTTAAGCGTTTTCAAAAAATTCTACAGTGGCTTTGCTTCAGATCGCTTTTTCTTCATTTCTTCTCCTTCTTGTTCTGGGTTGACAGGTCCATAGTGTTTTAAAAACTGACCAAAATGTACACACTCATCAGGAAATCTCTGATCCAAGTCAATAGCATAATTTTCTAGAAGCTGATTAGCTTTTTGTCTTATTATGTCATTATTCCAAATCAGTCTGAAAACCACTTCTATTATTTATGTACAGTTTTACCATAATTTCTCGCAAACAGGCGCCTGTGTTCAAAATTAACTCAAATTTTTATCCTAGTAATTTATTACCAATTTTACATTTAGCTGTAAAATTGTATCATTTTTTAGCTAAAATTTTGCGCGCCCAAAGTGCCGCGCCCTAGGCTACAGCCTAGTCAGCCTAATGGTTAATTCGCCCTGGCTGTGTGTGTGACTTATTTCCCAGTTAATAAGTTCATATATCTGGGTAATATGATAGATAATGAAGGGTCAAGTACGATACAAACAGGATACAATAAGAAATAGGGCATATTACCCTACAGTAGATTATTGAGAAGCAAACTCATTAGTCGTAACACAAAAATAAAAATATATAAGACACTTATCAGACCGGTTGTTACTTATGGAGACGAGACGTGGACATTCACAATAAAAAATAACAAGAAACATTAAGAAGGTTTGAAAGAAAGATCGTAAGACGTGTTGGTGGCCCGGTTAAAGATGACGACGAATAGAGAGAATAAGCAATAACCAGAAGATAGATCAGCTATTGAAGCACGAGGACATTGTAAGATTCGTAAAGGCTCAACGAATACATTGGCTAGACCACCTAAAGCGGATGGATGATCAGCGTATGCCAAAGAAAATCCTGAGGGCACAGGTGTATAAAAGCAGAAAGAAGGGTCGACCTAGGATAAGATGGATGATGTCTAGGAAATCTAAGAAGAATGTATGTGAGGAGTTATAGTGAGATGGTAATGGATAGGAGAATATTGCTGTTTGGAAGCCAGGGCTCACGTTGGGCTATTGTGCTAAAGTAGAAGAAAAGTATTTTCCAGTTTACTTATCGGGGAATACAAAGTAGTTAAGTATTCCAAACAGAAACAATAACAAAGGTCGAGGTTAAGTTCATAAATACACTAAATTTTCAATTTAAAATACGATTTTTGCATGTAAAGTGTGTAATGTGTTGTAAGGGAGCACATAGATTGGCGTAGGCCTTACAGTACGTACGATGGGTCACTATTGGAAACGGAAGCGGAACACAGTCGGCTGTGTGTCTGTTTCACCCGCTGCCTTCAAGAAGGCGTGATGGTTGGCCATTTTCTTTGCGATCTTTTTCTTTTATTGGTAAATTCTGATAGATCGTTAGACTGTCGACCACCACATTGTGTTGAACTTTTTGAAAAGGATTCACGGACCGTATTTTCAACTGCCAAAATTTGGAGCCCTCAAAATCAGTAAGCTGGAATGCACTTGCCAATTCTTGTGATATTAAAAGTCGCTTCTGATCACATTCTACCATATAGATTTCATCTCCATGATCAGAATTTTGCGCCGTGAGTTTTAATAGGCCTTCATTAGTACGTTCTGCATGAGGGTCAAGCACTCCTTGATGTTTCCGGTTCCTGGAAACCTGCCACTGAATACGTATTGATTGATGGAGCGTCAGCAACGTTGTAGGAAATGACTGCAACTTTTTAACGGGGGTTGGTGTAAGTATATGGACACATGATGTGATCCCAGAACAAGACAACGTAAAGCGAGTATTACGTCTAGATATGTACTGTTACGTGACGTGAACGTGACCTCAGAGGGTCGAAACTTCACGAGAAATTTTTTAATTCCCTAAATTTTTAAGCTGTTTTATTAATTTCTCAGCTGTGTACACCAATACGGTAGTAACACTTTTTTTAAATATAGGTCTACAAACAAGTTTATTACAAACATTTGCGTGTACGTTTGAAATATGAAATGTAGGAAAATCAGTTAAGTTAATAAGTGTCTTATAAACAATGTTTCAGTAGCGCTTATTTTTATTGTGTTATTACTTTAATGGGATTGATTTCAGTATGTTATTACACGTTTTTCAGCCATTCTAAAGATTGTAATATTGATTACTCTTAACTTGTTTTTTTTTTCTTTTGTATGAAGCCGACTCGACCGGACCCTCCCCTCAATCCAAATTCTAGACAAGCTACTGGTTACCATTGCCTAATTATTATTAGAATATGTTCACTATTGTGTTAGTATTATTATTTTTATTATACAATATTATTAATAAAATTGTGTGTGTGCGCGCTCGCTCGCTCGCGCATGTGCGTGTATTTTGTTAATATATAAAGTAGTTGCTTGGTCATGGTCTACTCAAATGATTTGAAATGAAACTATATACTGATCATTATTTGGTAGGACTGACGTACTAAGCAATAGGTGGCAGCGACGCCTCTACTCCATTTAATTGCGCTGGTATTGAGACCCCCCTACAAAACGAGAGAACGGAAACGCCGATTCTGAACCGGAAAAGTTTTTTTTTTTTTTAATATTTAAATCGAGGAAACAGGAAATGTGTTTAACGCCGTGAAATTTGGTGTACGTAGGACTTAGTTGATTTTAAAATAGAAACGCAGTAAAATTTAGATGAGGAACGAAACCGTGTTGCTTGCTCACAAGTGTGTCGCACGTTTGTGTTGTACAGGCCTACAGATCATAACAAAAACCATTTGTGCTAAGTGTTGCACGACTAACAAGGTCATTGGTACACATTGTGCCGTTTGGAAGCTGCGTACACCAAATATTTTATTATAATCGGATTATCTCTGGACTCTTTGAGAACGTCTTAAGCAGAGGGTTTTAGGCTAAGGTAAAACAGATTGATTGCGACGATGACGCCTTGCTACTCTTTTCAGTAGATACCTTCTGAACGTGTTACAGTGAGGTATCGTCTTCAGTGGCGATACCTGCACAATTTTACTTCCATGTTCCTTAAGGAAATGGAAGTATGGTGATGGCAAAAAAAAATCAAGTTCGACATCATTATTGCAGATTCTGATTGTACTACACTCAAAACATGAAAAAAGGTCATTTTTCGAAGTGTGTGTGTGTGTGTGTGTGTGTGTGTGTGTGTTTTACTTCCATATTCCTTAAGGAAATGGAAGTATGGTGATGGCAAAAAAAATCGTGTTCGAGATTATTGCAGATTCTGATTGTACTACACTCAAAACATGAAAAAAGTCGTTTTTCGAAAAGTGTCTGTTGTGTCTGTCTGTCTGTGTGTCTCTAGATTTTTTTCTATGGCAAACGATAACAGCCGCAAATTCAAACAGAATCAAATATTTTTTTGCATACAGCCCTGATTTGTAGAGTACTCACGACCTATTGTTTTTGGTGAAGATCGGTTGAGGGAAAGGGGTAGTTTACCTGCAACAGTTTTTTTATCAAGGGTAATTTTTTTTTTGGCAAACGATAGCCGCAAATTCAAACAGAATCAAATAATATTTCGCATACAGCCCTGAATTGTAGAGTTCTCAAGACCTATTGTTTTTGGTGAAGATCGGTTAAGGGAAAGGGGTAGTTTACCTGCAACGTTTTATGTTTTAACAAGGGTATTTTCTATGGCAAACGATAACAGCCGCAAATTCAAACAGAATCAAAAGATTATTTGCATGCAGCCCTAAATTGCAGAGTTCTCAAGACCTATTGTTTTTGGTGAAGATTGGTTTAGGGAAAGGGGTAGTTTATCTGCAGCGTTTTTTTATCAAGGGTATTTTCTATGGCAAACGATAACAGCCGCAAATTCAAACAGAATCAAATAATTTTTTGCATACAGCCCTGATTTGTAGAGTACTCAAGACCTATTGTTTTTGGTGAAGATCGGTTAAGGGGAAGGGGTAGTTTACCTGCAACGTTTTTTATCAAGAGTAATTTTCTATGACGAACGATAACTGCCGCATATGCAAACAGAATCAATAAGTTTTTGCATACGTCACTGAATTGTAGAGAACTCAAGGCCTTTTGATTTTGGTGAAGATTGGTTAAGGGGAAGGGGTAGTTTACCTGCAACCTTTTACGTTTTAACAACAGTAAAGTACTTGAAAATTCATTTAAACTTTTTCAAACAATGGTAATTGTTAAAAATAAAATAATTTTGTTGCCAGGCAATAAAATTATAATTTTTTCATTTTAATGTAAATCATGTATAAGATAAAATATATCGTGCGTGGCAGGCAAGCATATCTCAGTTATGTACTGTTTACGTTTCCATTTTATTATTATGACTACCGCAATAAAAAGGCAGGGAAGACACACACACACACAAAATTCGCGTTATTTCTGGCCTCATTCACGTTTATTTTCTTACATTTGCACGCTTTTTAAATATAAAATGCCGAAACCCATACCAAGATAACGCGTGCAAGCCGAAAAAGTGTCCAGCGTGGATAGCGATTTGCTGCTTCCTGTGGATCGCTGGGCAGTGTAACTGCACGTGTTTACAGAGGAACGATTCATAGACAGACTTTCGTCTTTAGGGAATGAACCCTCTGCAAGATGCTGAGGGTCCATGAGTGATTTCGGAGCGCTCCTTCTTTTCCGCGTGTTTGTTCTGTGAAACGTACACTGTAGATTCGCAGCTTTATTCTAAGCAACGCTCAATAGGAAATGTTGAAAATTTTTGTCCACGGTGTACCCTCATACACACTAAACCTGCTCTGATGTTTTAATTACGGACATCATAATATTAAAACTTTGGAAACTTGAGCACGGAGATCAATCATTAACTTATACAAGCCATTAATTTTATGCATATATTTTATATTATGTGTACAACGTTATCGGCAACAAAGAAGTAGTTTTTGTTAAAATTCCTTCCCGGGATATTTGGCCGTAGTCCAATGTTTTCTACAAAACCAGATGTTTCGGCAATGCCATTGACTTCCATCATCAGTGAAAATCGAGTGCGATAACGTGAGGTGGTATATGTTAGTGACCACAGTACTGTGGTTAAGGCTGAAGCAGTAAGTAGAAATAAGTAGTTTCTATGGTAATATTTCATTTCGAAAATGATTTTAAATATAAATCTTAGAATATGGAAGTCATGTATGGTTCTCCATACCGATATTTTTTTTGGCAAACGATAACAGCCGCAAATTCAAACAGAATCAAATATTTTTTTGCATACAGCCCTTATTTGTAGAGTACTCAAGACCTATTGTTTTTGGTGAAGATCGGTTAAGGGAAAGGGGTAGTTTACCTGCAACATTTTATGTTTTGACAAGGGTAATTTTTTCCTATGACGAACGATAACTGCCGCACATTCAAACAGAATCAAATAATGTTTTGCAAGCATCCCTGAATTGTAGAGGACTGAAGGCCTATGGATTTTGGTGAAGATCGGGTAAGAGAAAGGGGTAGTTTACCGGCAACGTTTTTTGTTTTAACAAGGGTATTTTATATGGCAAACGATAACAGCCGCAAATTCAAACAGACTCAAATAATGTTTTGCATACAGCCCTGAATTGTAGAGTTCTCAAGACCTATTATTTTTGTTGAAGATCGGTTTAGGGGAAGGGGTAGTTTACCTGCAACATTTTATGTTTTAACATTGGTAATTTTTTCTATGACGAATGATAACTGCCGTAAATTCAATCAGAATCAAATAATGTTTTGCATTATCCTGTAGTATAGAGAAATCAATGTCTATTGATTTTGCTGAAGATCGGTTAAGGGAAAGGGGTAGTTTACTAGCATAATCTTATGTTTTAACAACGGTAATTTTTTTTATAACGAACGATAACTGCCGTAAATTCAAACAGAATCAAATAATTTTTTACATATATGCCTGAGTTGTAGTGGACTCATGGCCTATTGATTTTGGTGAAGACAGGTTAAGGGGAAGGGGTAGTTTACCAGCCACTTTTCATGTTTTAACAAGAGTAATTGTTTCTATGACGAACGATAACTGCCGCACATTCAAACAGAATCAAATAATGTTTTGCATGCATCACTGAATTGTAGAGGACTCATGACCTATTGATTTTGGTGAAGATCAGTTAAGATAAAGGTGTAGTTTTACCTGCAACGTTTTATGTGATACCAAGGGTAATTTTTTCTATGACGAACGATAACTGCCGTAAATTCAAACATAATCAAATAAGTTTTTGCGTACATCCCTAAATTGTAGAGTACTCAAGGGCTGTTGATTTTGGTGAAGATCGGTTAAGGGAAAGGGGTAGTTTACCTGCAATATTTTATGTCGTAACAAGAGAAATTTTTCCATGACGAACGATAACTGCCGTAAATTCATCAGAATTAAATAACTTTTATATATGTGCCTTAGTTGTAGAATACTCAAGGCCTATTGATTTTGGTGAAGATCGGTTACGGGGAAAGGGCAGTTTACCTGAAACATTTTTTGTTGTAACCAGAGTAAAGTACTTAATTTTGATAAATAAAGTAGCCTGATAAGAAGCTCATAATAATCCACTGTAGAAACGTAGATGAAATATCTATAAATGAAGAGGCTAGTTGAACGGGGTGGGGGTAATTTTCTATAAATGAAAATTATAGTTGAAGGGGGAGGAGATAATTTTTATGTGTACTACGTAATCGACAACAAAGTACTACTTTGTTGTTAAAATTCCTTCCCGGGCTGTTTGGCCGTAGTCCAATGTTTTCTGCAAAACCAGACGTTTCGGCAGTGCCGTCGACTGCCATCATCAGTGAAAATCGAGTGCTATAACGTGTGGTGGTATACGTTAGTGACCACAGTACTGTGGTTAAGGCTGAAGCAATAAGTGGAAAGAAGTAGTTTCTATGGAAACATTTCATTTCGTAAATGATTTTAAATATAAATCTTAGAACATGGAAGTCATGTATTTTTATCCATACCGATATTTTTCTATGGCAAACGATAACAGTCGCAAATTCAAACAGAATCAAATAATGTTGTGCATACAGCCCTGAATTATAGACTTCTTAGGACCTATTGTTTTTGGTGAACATCGGTTAAGGGAAATGGGTAGTTTACCGGCAACGTTTTTTGTTTTAACAAGGATATTTTCTATGGCAAACGATAACAGCCGCAAATTCAAACAAAATCAAATTTTTTTCATACATCCCTGAATTGTAGAGTACCCAAGACCTATTGTTTTTGTTGAAGATCGGGTAAGGGAAAGGGGTAGTTTAACTGCAACGTTTTATATTTTAACAAGGGAATTTTTATGCAAACGATAAGAGCCGCAAATTCAAACAGAATCAAATATTTTTTTTTGCATACAGCCCTTAATTGTAGAGTAATCAAGACCTACTGTTTTTGGTGAAGATCGGTTAAGGGAAAAGGTTAGTTTACCTGCAACGTTTTATATTTTAACAAGGGAATTTTTATGCAAACGATAAGAGCCGCAAATTCAAACAGAATCAAATAATTTTTTGCATACAGCCCTGAATTGTAGAGTAATCAAGACCTACTGTTTTTGGTGAAGATCGGTTAAGGGAAAGGGGTAGTTTACCTGCAACGTTTTTTAATCATGGGTAATTTTTTTCTATGGCAAACGATAACAGCCGCAAATTCAAACAGAATCAAATAATGATTTGCATACAGGCCTGAATTGTAGAGTTCTCAAGACCTGTTGGTTTTGGTGAAGATCGGTTAAGTAAATGGGATAGTTTACCTGCAACGTTTTTTTTATCAAGTGTAATACAGCCCGGAATTGTAGAGTTCTCAAGACCTATTGTTTTTGGTGAAGATCGGTTAAGGGAAAGGGGTAGTTTACCTACAACGTTTTATGTTCTAACAAGGGTATTTTAACACGGGTAATTTTTTCTATGACGAACGATAATTGCCGTAAATTCAAACAGAATCAACTACTCTTTTGCACACCTTTATAAATTATATAGATCTCAGTGTCTGTTGATTTTGTTGAAGATCGGTGAAGGGAAAGGGGTAGTTTACCTTCAACATTGTTTGTATTAACAAGGGTATTTTCTATGGCAAACGATAAGAACCGCAACTTCAAACAGAATCAAATAATGTTTTGCATACAGCCCTAAATTGTAGAGTACTCAAGACTTATTGTTTTTGGTGAAGATCGGTTAAGGGAAAGGGGTAGTTTTCCTGCAACGTTTTTTATCAAGGGTAATTTTTTTCTATGGCTAACGATAACAGCCGCAAATTGAAACAGAA